>JAMKQA010001914.1:0-28972 GCA_024699735.1 Posidonia australis | reverse complement strand
GAGTAGAGTAATATATATTATATATATAGTGTATATATTATACATTACTTTTTATATTTAACTATAATATATTATAAATAAATCGGGTCCACAGGTCTGGGTATTTTTAGACCCAGACCCGACCCGACCCAGTAAATGAGTGGGTCTAGCAGGTCTGGGTCCATGGGTCCATGGGTCTCATTTTTAGGACCCAAATCCATACTTAATGGGTCTAGACCTGTGGGTCCTGGGTCCAGACCCGACCCATTGCCAGCCCTACGAAGTAGGGGTGTTGATACCTCTAAAAGGTTGAAGTCCTGTTCAAGGTCCTGGTTACCGAGTGACTATAATTGTGGTACTACAGGGCTCAACATGGGAGACCGGATTATCCTTAGTGTTGGTGCTGCTTGAGTGTAGGATTGGAGTTCTCAAGTGCTCGAACACTAAGGGGCGTCAGAGGACGCACTCTGTATGTGTGATATATGTGATATTGTGAGACTGTAGTCAGGATAGTTGGACTCTTACACGGGATGGTTCACCGCAGTAGTGCAGTTGAGAAGAGCAGGAGTCTCCAATAGCTGCTTGTGGCCAGTGTCGATTGCTTGACGTTGAGCAACATGACACATTGTGGTGGGTCCATCTAAGAGATTGGACTTGGGATAGATAGTTGCGACTGTCCGTAGTAGTGTAGTTGAGAGAAGCAAGAGTCTTCAGCAAGTACTGTGAGTGGCATTGTGGTTTTGAAGTATGGATTTGTGCTAGTTTTTTTTGAAATATAATTTCTATGTGAATTTGAGCAGAGGTTCTGTGTTTGGTGTGATACTTTAGTGTGGTTGTAGACTTGATTTGATAAGAATAGTTATTTTAAGTATACATAAAGGTTTTAAAAAGTATGCATATGATTTTAAAAAGAAAAAAAGAAAATAATTTCAAAGACATGATTTTAAAGAAATTTGTTACTTATTGGATAATGGTAAATTACTAGTTATAGTGTTGCAGCATCCAGGAAAGATATCAATGTTGTATATGTGTGTATGTTTAAGTGGAATGTGTGTTAGGTGACTTTTTAATAGTCACTCTTGTGTGTTTGTTTTGATATTTTTCTTAGATACAAGATAAAAGTAAGAACTTATTAATGTACATAGAGATGGAGTCACCCGACCACACACAAAAATTCTACGTAAGTGAGTAGTTTAATTTATTTTAGTTAATAATGTTTTTATTTATGTAGCTTATAATTAGATTTAGTTTCATAGCTAATATAATTGAAAAAAATGTAATTAGATTTAGATGTAACGACTTGGGATTGTTACAAAAGCTCAATTGCTTGTCTTTATTTTATAGTGCTTGTTTGGCGAATACTTTGTATCAAAATCCATTTATAATTTCATTTTACAACTTTTTTGGCAAAAGGTAAGCTTTTATATATATTAGATTTTTAACCCCAAAAAACAGGGAAAAGAAGAAACAAGCACAAAATTAGGCAATGTTCTTGTCAATACCAGTAAGCTGGCAATAATGTTCTGATAAAAGACAAGGGACAGACTACTGCTCCATAGCTTCATCAGCAGGGGCAACAGCAGCCGACGGGATAATGGAGTCAGTGGAGGTAGGAGGAGCATCAGAAGAGGCAGAGAAGTTTTCTACCCAGGCAGCCTTTATAGAGGCCACAGTGTTCCGCAAGTCCTCCTTTTCATTTTACAACTTTGGTCTACATTTTTTCATTCTAAAAATTACTGCTTAACATTTAGGCTTACGCTATTTCATAGAAGTATAGTTTTTGAATCTTTAAACTTTTCAAGAGAGAAATCAAGGATCATCTCTCCAATTATCCTTCAACACAACCATGACATTGCTCAAAGTTCGCAAAATCAAAGCAAGATTCTGTGTGATCTTATGAACAGGTGTGAATAAATCCAAAATGATTGTTCACATGTTTTGTGATCAACACCATCTATTATGAGCAACCCCTACAAACACAAAGTAACTATCAATTGACATGGAAAGTGAAACGAAGAGCTATTTCAGAGCTCCAACTTCGTATTCTTTGACATGCAACCCAATATACATTGCTGAATTAGATTAAAAACCATCAGCAAACATGAATCGACGAATGATAAATAGTTCAAATGCAAACAAACACCTAAAGAAGTATGCATCACCAAAGCTTCACTCCTCCATGTGGCATCATTTTAGTTACACTGCCAAGACGAGAAACAGCACGGTGGAACACACAGCAAGGACCATGGTGTAATGTCCTGGTGAATGTAGCTCCTGCAAATATCGTAACCTTGTTTATATATTTCTTCAGGACCATTGCATTTACATTTATGCACCTAGAAATTACTTTGATAAAAAAACAAATTTACACATGCCCTCCAAATTTCACATATATAGGAAATTTATCCCATGCGATCCGACCAAATCAATTTATCACATATATAGGAAATTTATCCTCTAAATTTCTGCTGCAGCTTCTTTAGGGTCCAACAAATAGAGTGAAGACTCTCCCCAGCAAAAACCATCACAGCCTCGTGAGCAAAAAAACCGCATCATGGCATATGGCCTTAGAGTATCTCAATGTGAAAAATGATTAGAAAACTACCAAACCAAGTTTTGTCAAGATTTCAAGTGGACTTTTAGATTCATGATATTGCTAATAAAGTCAATATTCCAAACCAAAGAGGTTTATTCCACTTGTAGTCCTATTAAAGGAAATGTATTTCCACACCTGGGCAAAGAAAATCTCTAGAAACAGACAAGTGTGTAGATAGGAAAATGAGATAATGAAGCATATCATGATAAAAATGTCAAGATAAATGGGAAAATTTTCTTGTTTTTGTGGTGCTATTATAGATGCTCTTGCAGATAATGATTGAATCTTGCATGTTAAAAACATGATTCGTGAAAAGATTAAATCCAATTGGCATTTTATTTTCATTTTGAATAACTTATGCAGCAAACAAGCTATTCAATAAGATTAGTCAAATATATAAGTGAAAAGCAGAGAAAATGAGAGACTGAGTACCCTGGCAGTCAAAATCGATGAAGAAGAAGAAGAAGAAGAAAGTCCACTAAATCCAATATCATATGAAATGCTCCCATCTGCTTTGAATAATCCATAATTTTTTTCAGAGAGTTGCCCAGGCTTCAAGTTTTCATTAAATAAGGCGAATATGTATGCCTTTACTACAAATTTTGGTCTGAGAGGAGTACCCTTCTTCTTTGCAAGCCTTTTCCGCAAGTTGTAGTTATAGGTTCTAGCATTTGCCACTGTAGGCCCTGCCTCGTTTTCACCCCCATGTGAAGCCCAACCAGTCTCAGAAACCATGACTTCCATCTTCTCATAACCTGCAGCTTCTAAAGCTGCATAAGCTGCATCAATCTGAGCATCAAACATGTTGTCATAATGCAATTTGGTCTTTTTATCATATATCCCAGGGTTTGACTGGAAAAGAGCATATCTAATATCTATATGCTCTGGATCACTATCGTAGGCCAGGAAGGGGTAGGCATTTATGAAAAAGGGAGCTCCTGTTTGTGAAAAGAACTCTAATAGGGGCTTCATATATTGAAGTATATTTTCCTTAAATGTGCACGAAGATGGAGGATAAGAATTGGCAAAAACAGCTTGTGAATGTGGCGTTGAAACTTCAATTAAATCTGCCAGCTGAAGCTTTGATAAGGCACTGTATACATTTTTTACAGCACCTGGAAGAACTTCTTGTAATTCCAGATCTGAACCCCCCAGCACTTCATTGCCAACAGCTATTCCACGGATATGTGTATCAGGCAGAAATGGCTGCACATTTTCTTTGATCCAGTTCACAGCTTTGTCTTCATTGATGCTCATATCCTTCAGAAACTCATTTCCTATCATCACCACCAATTCAAGCCCAGACCCTTTGAACGCATTTAGAACACTGTGATCAGCGTCATATATCCGGACATTCTTTATCTTTGCAGCTTTCAATAGTGTCACTGCACTTTCAGGCCCAGGGATGTTATTGGCAATTCTTCCATAGTTTATCCCATACGTTCCTGTGAATGCCTGAACTCTCTGAGGACCTGCCCCTACTCAAAAGTGAGAATTGCTTAATTTAGCAACACAATATCAACTTATTACATAACCTTATAGCTATACTCTGTTTGTGTTAAATCATGTCTAGCAATCAAAAACATAAAAAGAAGATAATGAAACACCATAGGCAAGTGAATTCTAACAACTTAGAAGAGAAACAGCTCCACAAAAATGTCAGTTTCAAGAATAATGTAGAAGAAACATAATTACCTAATTAAAAAAGGGAAGGAAAAACACAGTAACTGAATTCTGATAACTTACTGGAGACATGTATGTCCATTAGAATAATAACATCAACAATAATGTAGAAGAAACAGTGCTACCTAGTGCATAATATGAGGAAAGCGATCAGAGATAAAAATTGCAGAAACCCAGACTATTTCAGCCACTTGGTTATAACCACAAAGGGCAGCAAAGGAGACATAGTAGATAGAATTTGAAAGATATCTATGTGTTTTAAAGTTGAATGATATTTTCCTTGAGATTTATTTGGAACCAAATGGAAACTACGGATATTAACTTGATAAATCTAGTTCCAGTATACTCTCCTCCCCATGATTTATCTATAACAAAATGGAAATTCTCGAAATCAAACTTGATTTTATATTCCCAATCCAGAAAAGGATCCAAAAGGATCAGATACCAGTTCATGTCAAACGAACTGGAATTGAAGATGGAACGTCCATCATGATAAAAAAAATTGGTGATTAAAACAGCCATGGCTGCCAATAAACTGTGAAGAAAAAAATGGAAATCAAACAATCATCATAATCAAAAACAAATTTCGAACTCCCTAAGGCCTAACCGATAGTTCGTGTCAAAAGGTTCATGAATTGGGTGATGGAGAGCATAAAAGAATCCATCACAACATGTACTAGAAGACAAGGCGCAATAGAGGAATCACAAAAAGCAGGTCCATACTCCATACCGTTCGGCAAGAAAGCCACAAGCAAGCAGCAGAGCACAGGTCGAAGCAGCAACAGAGAAAAACCACCACAACAGCCCATGTCCAATCCTAGCAGCCACAGAACCGAAGTTGAGAAACACCAAATATTAATAAACCAACGACTACCCAAAAAGGAAGGAAGGAAGGAAGAATAAGAAGAAGAATAACAACCAAGTACCAAAAACAACAACAACAGCAACAGTGGGAAGCTATAACGAAGGAAGAATAAAGCAAGCCAACAGAAAGATTCCTGCCCTTCTCATCACCCCTTCTCTCTCTCCATTACTCCCACCCCTCGTCCTCCTCCTCCTCCTACCATCTCAACATAACGGCGACGGCATAGAAGAGCAAAGAACACCCCAAACCCCACGAAAGGAAGCGAAGGTCGAACCTTGCGATAACCCAACAGACCCAAGTAGGAATCGAATCGATTCCTATTCTCCTCCTTCCGTTTCTTCTTCCTCCTCTTCTTGCTGCAACCTCTCATCTACTCAATCCCATTCTCCCGTGTAGAAGCCCAAAAGACTCCAGCTTTTTGGGTTGGTGGTCGTCTTCACGAGGACTACCGGAAGACGGGGAGGTGGACGGAGTCGCCGGAGAGCGCCGTTCCGGCGGTGGTGGTGGAGGTGGAAGTGTGGAAGTGGTGATTAAAGGTGGTTGGTGTTACGAATACGAGACTTTGTGGGCTCACTTGGTGTGCTGATTGTGATTAAGAATTAAGATAATAAAAACCAGGAGTTAACATATGAGAGGGTTGGAATATCGGCGGTGTTTTATTGATCAAATATACAAGGGACCGGTTTGAGTGGTACTTTCAACTTTTTAAAAAGTTTGGGTCATTCGCATAATAAAGAAATGCATGATTGTTTTTTTGGCTTTACAGATCACAAATTATTGATTGAAGGCTAAATTTCGAAATCACTTGATGTTTGTACCATATATATATATATATATATATATATATACCTCTCTGCTCTGGTAGTGTCAGTTAGAATTTTCAAATGAGATAAATAGATTTGACCTTTTGGTAGTGCTGAAAGTTGTTCTTTTCATACGTATGGCTCAAGAGAAAAGTTTCGAAATTTCTCCACGGTCAAACGGGGATGTCGTAGATTTCTTAAAAGTACGTAGACTTCTTTAAAATTTCCAGAAAACTTAAGGGATGATATGCGGAAAAGAAGTACCAAAGCCCAACTGAACAGACTCAGCTATGAATACGAAGATCTAAGACAATAATTCGAATTTTTGAACTCGACGCGAATTTGAACATAAAAAAAGGCGTCATTTCGAAGATCTGGAACTGTTGGCTCTATTCCATAAAAACAAGAGGCCGTCACTTGCTATTTGATTTCAATCCCGTTATAAAAATCTTTCAGCTATCCGTTTCCTGTGGGAGAGAAATGAGGAAAACTGCTTTATTATCTTGTTTCGAAAAAAAAAAAGCAAGAGAGAGGGGAAATTTAACAAATGATTCTTCGACGGATCTTTGCCTAAAAATAACCTTCGCTTTTCATATTCTATGAGGCCATGACTGAATAATCAATAACATATTGCACGAGTCCAAATTGGGATCACCTTTTCCCTTCGAGAAAGTATAAAACAAATTTGGGAAAGGGAATCCCAATTCCTGCAAAACAAACAGAAAAACCATGGGACCGTGTCTGTGTGTCACCCATTCACTCACCATTCACCAGTCCTCCCAACCAACCGTGTCTTCTTCAGCTGCGTTACGAGTTCATGGGGGGAGGGGGGCCAAGAGGAGGAGGTCCAATCTTGAGATGCTTTGCTTTACCATTCCCTCCTTTTGAGATCCTTCCCTCTCTTTTCTCCTCGGTCTCTCTGCTTTCTCTCTTTACAACTCATAGGAGAAGAAAAGGAAGGAATGTAAGGGAAGACAGCATTGGAAAATGCATGAAATGCAATATTTGAGCATGTCTTTCCTTTTATAGTTCTATGTGTGTAAATACCCACGTAAGCTTAGGAGTGGGTACTCAAATCGTCCAAATCGATTAATCGAATCGAACCAAACCATTTTTAGTTGTTCGGTTCGATTTTTCAAATTCAGTGGTTTGATTTGGTTTGGAATATCTCTAAATCGAACCATATGGTTCGATTTGTGATTTCAATGACGGTTTAACCAAACTGAATCGAACTAAATCAAATATAAACTATATATGTTAATATGTATATTAAATAAAGAATATAATTATGTATCCTTTAGAACCATGGTTCAAATCATAGTCATTCTTATGTATCTTTTACTAGGTTGTTTTTTTAACTGATTGTTATTAGAAGTCAAATAAAAACGTTTTTGATCATTCGTATGTATCTTTTACCGGACTGTTTTATATTTGATTCTTACAGTCGATAAACTTCACTATTGTAATTCTATTGTAACATGATACATGAAAATTTCATATTGTTAGGAATCGTGATTTCTATTTAAATTTCACAGTATTAGACATAGTTATTATCATTTTATCTCATATCTAGTTATATTCTTTCATTTTTCACTATCAACATTTTATTTTTTTTCTATATGTTTTATTAAATAGTTAAACCACAAACCGAACCGAACTAAACCAATTTTGAATGGTTTGGTTTGGTTCGGTTCGGTTTCAATAGATAAAATGGTTCGGTTCGGTTTGAAAATTGTTCAAACCGAATTATATGATTTGATTTGTGTTTTTGTCTCAAACCGAATCACATCGAACTGTGCCCATCCTACTTAAGCTAACCTTCTTTTCCATATTAAAATAAAAATGCCTTTGTATGATATGTGAAACTAGTGCTATGTGCAAACGTGCCTATTTCGGGTTAACTAGCTTCCACATAACTTAGTTGTTAAGGTTTGAGATGAGCCCAAGTGAGCTTATGATACTCTGAGCAAGGATTCATAGCCTTGTCACTATTTGAGAAACTAGAAGTATGAAACCCAAGGTCTTACTAAGCTAGGAGAGAGAAAATATATTTGGACTCTTTAATACTTAAGACCATGTTTGATTTAGATTTTGATAGAAATCGTTGTAATTAGAATCTAAATTAAATGAAAAAATAGAATCAACTTAACTATAGAAGTTGACATATATTTTGTTATATAAATTTGACAGAAGTTAAAAGTTAAGGGTCTGTTTGATAACGATTATTAAAACCAACTTATGAAAAAAACGTTTATTCCTGAAAAGTTGAACCAAACAGTTTTTTTTTACTCCAAATTATTTCATTAAGCTAGTTGTTTGTTTGTGCATAAAAGCTGTCAAATAAGTTAATTATAAAAAACCCTGAAGAGTAGCTTTTCAAAAACGCCGCTTATAAGAATAATCTGTTTTTTCATAAACGTCACCAAATGTTACCTAAGTGTGTGAATTTTTTATTAAAAATTAAGTTTACGTGGAAAAGTCATAAGATAGAAACTTTACCAAACAAAACATTAGATTATTAATTAGCTAAAGGTATATACCTCAGGGTGGTGGGCAATTAAATGTGAACTTTTTCAGCATAGAGGTCCAAGGTTTTCTTATTGGATAATGGTCAAAGGATTTGGGATTCTATAATGCATATTGGGCTTGGTAAGAGGCCCTTAATGGGCATCTTGAATTCGTGACACTAATGCAAATAGTTTTATATCTAAGTTTGTCACTTGGTCCATTGAGTCTTGGTGAAGTTTTAATCTCGAACAATGTAGTTAAGATAGTTAACCTTTATTAGATAAAGTTTCATGACAATTAATAAGGTCGATTTAGTCCATGGCTCCTGAGCAAAATCGAGATTGGTTGTGGACTTGATTTGTGACCTAACTATTGGCAAAACCAAATCAAACTCGATCACAAGTTTATGTTTGTTTAAGTAAACAAATCAAGTCAATTAAGGCATGTCATTGACCTTTACAAATTATGGAATATAATTCTTTGATGATCTTAATGTTACCTCCCTATCTTCATATTGACATTGGGCATTTGTGAGTTCCAACCATTGGTAAGAGGCCCAACTAAAGAAACTCTAATGCTAGAGTTTGATATAGGAATGGAGTGAAGAGTGAATCATTAAACATTAAGGTTGTCATGCATTCTCTCCGGACAACTACTTTCATGACCTTTTTTGGATGTCCCTCAACTAAACGAATTCCTTCTTGTTGAGCAAGCTACTCGGTTATCTAGATCACTATGGCTTGGATCTAGGTTTTCATATGGGATCCACAGAACAAACAAGTGCAATCTGATTAATCTAAACCTACCTCTTAGTAGTGTTCAGGTTGGTTCGACCATTCTAGTTTGAGTGATTCATCCTCAACAAGTTTACTACTTAAAGTAACATTATCTGAGTCGCCTATGCATGTAGACTAACCTTGACATTTGATCCTTTTTATGAGCATGTCGCTTGCAAATCAGTTTGACTCAAATCAACTATGGCTTAGGCTCGACCAATTTTAAATTCAAATGCGCCGCTTCGCTTGTATGTAAGTACACATAGCTGAGATGAACTCAACTCACTTGAGTTTGACTCGGTTACAACTCATTTAAAATGAGTCATAAAAAAAAAAGGTACTTCCACCATAAGCAAATGTCAAATCCTGAACCAAATGGACCCAACTTGAGCTCAACCATAAGTTGACTCATCTTCAGGAGAAAACGGATAGAGAGACAACAAGACAGCATAAAATATATGGCGCAAAGAGCACTCACACAGACAACGGCCACAAACGCAGAAAATGGCCTCCACTTTCCTCCTCCCCTTCGCTGCGACCAGCACCACCACCAGCCGAGCCTCGTCCTCACCATCCACGGGCCACCGCGCACAGCCTTCCGTTGGGCCGAGGAGGTGGACGCCCCGTGTGGTTTCGGCTGCCGCGACCACGAGCGGAAACGAGAGCGCGCCCGCCGCTCTCTCCAGAAGGCAAGGTCTTTCTGCCGTCGCCGTAGCGAGCTTGGTCGCTGTCGCTCCGTGTTCGTCTGCTGCGGCGGCGATTCTGGAGGCCGACGACGACTTGGAGCTGTTGGAGAGGGTGAAGAGGGACAAGAAGAGGAGGGTCGAGAGGCAGGAGCTGATCAGCTCCTCCGTGAAGGAAACTGGTAAGAAAAAAGAGCATTTAAGTTTCTTTTTTCTTTTCTTTGTAAAATTAAGTTCGTCGGGTTATTGTGCTTAGATTGTTTTGTAGAAATAGGATGCATGTGGATGACGAATTAGTGTATTTATGATTGTGATACATCCTTTCAACCCTCCAAGCAAGGAATAGTAGAATGTGAAATTTGAAGCTTTTCATGGTACATTGGAGGTGGATGGGTGAATTCTCTTGTTAGAAGCTAAGTAAATGAACGGAGACTACTGAAAATTGTCCTATTGGAATTTAAGCAAATGTAGGACTCTGGTTTATTATGTTTGGAACAATATTTGTTGATAGGAAGGTGCAAAATGCAAATAGACTCACTTGGAAAGCTTTGGTGGTCTGCCACTTGAGATCCTATGATTGTGGTCTTGTAGCATTTCAAAGGTGCATTGGTGAATTGAACATGGTTCCGTGATAAGAAAGTAGGGTGTCCTTGTGAATGAAGTTGAAGGCTTGAAGCGGTTTCACACACATTTGTATGTGTCCTTCAATTAATAACAAGGGTCCAATGGCGTAATCTCAAGTTCTCACTTCGCAAACTGCTAATCTCCTTGTTCTCTAAAAAATCATTCTGAAGTTGCTTCTTTTGTTAGATTATACATGTTATCAAATCTTCTTTCACTATATGTTAAAGCCATTTTCACCACTTTTCTTCGTGTAATGTTAGGTACCATCAACATGAATTAAATTTTCCTTTGTATGAGGTGCATTCTTTTGTTTTAACATGATCAAAGCACTTTAATCCCCAATTGGTGAGACTTAGTGCTTGGAGATCACAGGTTCAAACAAGCAAATAACCTCTCTGTTTGCAGCCTTGTGGGGCTAAGGCTGTATACATATTGACGCTATCTAGGCCTGTTTATAACGGGTCTAATCCAACCCAAACCCTGTTGTTTTAAACAGGTTGAACCTGACCCAAACATGGTTCCTAAACAGATCAGGTTTGGGTATAAATAATGGATTCGGTGGAATATTGTGGACCTATTTATAAATTTTAGTGCCAAACGGACATTCTTTCCCTAGAAACCATCACTTACATCAGGTCCAAGTTCCGAAAAATGAAAAAGAGGACAAGGCTTGGGAAAAAAAGAGGCTTGCACTAGCAAACCCTTCTTACTTTAAGAAAGACAACTAGAAAATTTTCTTCAGCAATCTTGGTACCTTGTCTTTTGAATCCTTTCAATCTATATTTCTTTTTGGAATGAGTAATGATAGTTGTTTTCTAGTGTTGATGATCAGAAACTTGATCGATCAGTTAGCTTAATCAGTTTGGCTTTTAATCCCGACTAATCGATCGTAGAGGTGTAAAAATGATCAAGTGACCTATAGGTGGCTTGGTCCGGCCTGAGAAGGGCCTGGGCTCAACCCATCTCGCTACCCAGCTCGCCTTCCCCAACCGAGACGGGTTGCGCCCGACTCAACCTGAGCTTAGGCCTAAGCCTAGGTTGTATAATAATTATTATTTTTAATTCTTAAATTCTCTTTTTCTCACCTTTTCTGATAAATGTTTCCCCATTCCATCTCATTTCTTCACAATTTCTCAACTCTTCTCTATTCTCTACATTCTCAACTCTCCTTTACACATTACTAGTACTATATTTCTACTCTAACGTCTACAATTCGAGTCCATTGCTCTACCATTCTGCCTCCACCATTTCATTGTTCAGCCTCCATCGCTCTACTGTTTTGTCTTCTTGTGTTTAACTGCATATTGAATAGATATCTCTTGGAATTTACAAAAAAGAATAATTACTTTTAAAATAATATTTACCTTTAATAATTTCTAATATACACAAGCAAAAAGAGCCTGTAAAGGGCTTGGCCTAGCCTGGCTTTCCAAGCCCGGCTTAGCAAGAACCGATCGATGTTCCCCTGATTGGCTGATCAATCGATTGACCAATCGATATTTGGTCAAATATTAATGTTAAGATCTGTGGTTATAGATCCGTTTTATTTTTGGCCCTGTGATTCGTGGTTGTAAATTTTCTACTGTATGCCTTAAGATTTATGGTAGATCTACAACTCACTATTTCTTATACAAACCAAATCTGGATATGGAGGATCTATAAAGAAAGATGTATTTGTATTTTCGATATAGAGAATAGAAGAGTCTTTTGAGAGAGTTCTTCTAAGGTGGAGAGATCCTACCTCCTCTTCTTCTCTTTTTGGGTGTAATAGGGTTTTGGTTTTTCTTCTTCCTCCACCTACTTTTCTCTTAGCATGATTCGTACTCTCATACTTTATTGCTTGTGAATTCCTCATCTCCTTTCGTGGATGTAGATCAGAGTGTTACCGATCAAACTATGTAAATCCTTATGTTTATGATTGCCTTCTTGTTCTTGTGTTTACTTCTGCTATGTCCATTTTTCCTTGAATCTTAACAAATATCAGAGCAAGATGTTGGCCAACTTCAAGATCAAGAAGTTTGATCGTGTCGTGAGTTTCAGGTTATGGCAAGTCAAGATTCAAGCTTTCCTTGTGCAGCAAGGATTATAGAAGGCACTTCTTGACAAGGAGAAGATGCCATCAACAATGACTAATGAAGAGAAGCATGAGTTAGATGAAAAGACCTTGACAACAATCTAACTCTTGTTATCTGATGAGGCTTTGAGAGAAGTGGTCCACGAGGAGACAACGACTAAGTTGTAGTTGAAGTTAGAGTCCCTCTACATGATCAAGTCTCTCACTAGTAAAAATTATTCTCTTATTATGGATCTAGAAAATTGTGATGTAAAAGTTGAAAATGAAGATCTAGTAGTCCTACTTGTATGCTTGTTACCTCTCTTTTATAAGGATTTCAAGAAACCATGTTTGTCGAAAAGGACAACATCTCTCTAAGGAATTGATTGATAAAGAACTCACAGGTTCTTTCTTCTCAAAGCCATGTTAAGGCTTTGATAGCGAGGGGTTGACAAAAGGAACGAGCAAATAGTAGTAAATATGAATTTAGATCTAAGTCTAGGGATAAAAGCAAGTCTTGCAAGTATTGCAAGAAGAAGAATGCTATAAGCTAAAAAAAAGAGAGGAAAGAAAGAACCAGAATGGCAAAGAACAACATGTAAAAGCAAGTGTTTCACAAGAAAATGATTTCGTCTTGTTAGCCACCATCTCTAAGAGATTCAAGGATGATTGGATACTTGGCTTTGGTTGTTTCTACCATATGACTCCTAATAGAGAATTGAAGGTTGAAGGTGTTGTTCTTATGAGTAATGACTCAATATGCAATGTGATCGGTAAAGGCATAGTGATAATTAATATGTATAACGGCACAATCAGGACACTCACAGATGTTCGTACTGGATCGACGGAGAATCTCATCTCTCTTGATGCACTCGAATCTGGGATATAAATACACCGGTAAAGGTGGAGTTTTTAAGGTCAACAAGGGTACTTCAGTCATGATGAAAGCATCCAAATCTAGAAATCTTTACGCACTACTTAGCTCCACAATTACATGAGTAGCTGTGGTATCTATGACCAAGGCATATGAGTGAAAAGGGACGTACTATACTCTCAAAACAGGGCTTGCTTGACAGCAAAAGTACCATGAAGCTGGAGTTCTGGGAATACAATGTTATCAGCAAATAGAAGAGAGTCAGCTTCGATACTACCATCCATAGTGCGAAATGTATGTTGGATTATATACATTCTGATTTATGGAGTTCTTCTAATGTTCCTTCAAAATGTAGTGTGAGATATGCACTGACCTTTATTAATGATATATCGAGGAAAGTTTGGGTTTATTTTCTCGAACTTAAGTTTGAAGCTCTTAGTTTAAACAATGGAAGGCTTTTGTTGAGAACATACATATAAGAAGGTAAAGAGGTTGAGAAGACAATAGGTTGGAGTTTTGTTCAAATGAGTTTGAAGAGTTCTACAAAGTTGTCTGGTATCGAACCGTTAGACATACATCACAACAGAATAGAGTTGTAGAGTGAATGAATAGAGCACTTTGGGAGAGAGCCCATTGCATGTTGTTGAATGTCAATCTTGGGAGAGACTTTTGGGCAAAGGCAATGTCTATAGTAGCCTATCTTGTCAATCACTCTCCATCAGCACCTTTCAATTTCAAGACACCTAAGGAGATATGGTCCGACAAACTTGTAGATTATTTTAATTTAAGAATTTTTGGTTACATTGCTTATGTTTATTCCAATAAGGGTAAACTTGAACCTTAAGCCAAAAGATGCATATTCCTTGACTGTGCATATGGGACAAAGAAATACATGTTATAGTGTCCTAATTTCAAGTACCAAAATTTTATTGTTGAAAGAAATGTTACTTTCAATGAATATACGATGTTTTGTCGAGAAAAGGTGTTTATTGTTTCTTTTTGTGACGTAAATTCCCAGAGTGACACTAAAGAACACGTGGAGCTTCAGACCGACTCATCGACTATGTCTGGAGATCAATTTGAAATCGATTTGTTGGTCATCCCAATTGATCAGTCAATTGCTTTAATCGGTCAATCGACAGACAATAGTTGACTGACCAAACTCTTCAGCATGCTCATATGAAGATTCTTAAGAAGAGGCTTCACCACCTGGGGGAAGTACTCTATTTCTAGTGGCAAAAAAGGAAGAGTGATCAGACTGCCACAAAGATACTTTGAATACATTATAGCTTATGTGCTGTCAGCAGCGGAGGAGACATGTGATTATGGTGAGCCAAATAATTTCTTTGAAGCTATTGTAAGAACAAAATCTGGCAAATGGATGAAGGTTATGAATGAAGAGTCACAATCTTTTTATAAGAACAAAACTTGAGAGTTGATGCCTCGTTCCATGGAAAAGAAAATTATTAACTACAAATGGGTTTTCAAGAAAAAGGAAACTGGCTCTAGAAAAGAAGATACAAGATACAAAACACATCTGGTTGCAAAAGATTATAGTCAAATGGAAAGTATAAACTACAATGATATTTTCTCTCTAATAGTTAAACGTACCTCCATTCTTCTATTACTAGCTGTTGCTAATCTCAATTTAGAGTTGGAATAATTATATGTTTGTTAAGATGGAAAGAGAATAATGTATTATTCATAATAAACGATTACAATCTTCTATATGTAGGAGAACACATACTTAACCCACAAGTAATCTAATAAATGAACGATACAAAGATCTATAAGGATCGATTTACTCTAATACTCCTCCTCAAGCTGGAGTATTTAATATACATAGCTTATTACATAATGATTCTTTGTGTTATTGACAAAGAGCTACATAACTTGAAAGAAACGAAAGTAGTAGTATAGTAGTAACAGTAATAGGCAGACAGACAACAACCATAATCAATCACGTTAGTCATAAGGCAGGTAGGAAGACAACAACCATAGCTCATCATGTTGGTTATAAGGTAGGTAGAAAAACAACAAACATTGCCAATCACGTTGGCTATAAGGCAGGTAGAAAACAACAATAGTCAATCATGTTGATCAAAAGATAGTAGTGCAACATCAAAGTATTTCTTTTTTTGGAAAAAAAATTCAAGGATTTTAAGCAATTTTTACAATTTCAAAAGACTATTGGATTAAATGCAAATAACCGAATAAACTCTTAACTTCATTCTCCTCCTTATTTCTTCTTCTTCTTCTTCCTTTTTCTCTTTTCCTTTATTCCATTCTACCCTTTTTGGTCTTCTTTGGCAGATGACAATGTGGTAAGGAGGCAGGTGAGGACGAGGTTGAGAGGAGGCAGTGAGGCTCACTAGCAAGAGTGGTGATTCAATGGCATGAGAGCAACCCACAAGAGAAGGCAGGTGTTAGGAATGAATCGTGGCGACATAACTCCCTCTGTTCCTTCTTTCCACTGCCATATCCCAAAACTAGAGCCTTTCTTTCTCTTCCTTTTTTTTAATGGATGGTTGACAGTTGGAGAGGAGTCTTGAACAGGCTGGAATATAAGCCAAAGGTCCAAACTCCAACAATGGTGCCCATCATTGATCTCCTGTGCGATGTTGATAGCATGTGCATGATCCGTAAGGCCAAGCCGTTGGAGTTTGAGTCCCTCATTTGCAACCTCTGCTCCACTTTGTGGCACATCTCGTGCCTCTCCGTCCCCTTAGAGACTATGGCCTTTGTCGCTGCTTGGGAGTGCCTCGACTACTTCGGTCGTAGTGTCATTGCCACAAATGTGGTTTCATCTAGGGTCTCATCGGGGTTGATTGTGTCAGTGAGGGTGATTGAGGACTACGGGTCTTTGACGGAGCAAGAGAAGGCAAGAGTTGCTTGGAGATGGCTTGGAAGGAGTTTTCATGGGTCGTCGATGGTTGAAGAGTGTGTTGCAACAAGGGAATGCTGGCGGTGCAGTGGCAACCAAGTGATGATGGTAGACTTTCTGGAAGAGAAGGTAGTAGTACGGACTTTTTAGTAGATCCTCTATCGTCGATCGTGGCCAAGGATGCAGCGTAGTTGTTTGATTGCTAAGGTTGTCTCTTCTTTAAACCCTTTACTTTGATACCATGTTAAGATGAAAAAAGAATCATGTATTATTCATAATAAAGGATTACAATTTCCTATATATAGAAGAACATGTACTTAACCCATAAGTAATTTAATAAATGGATAAAACAAAGATTTATATGAGGATTTATTTACTCTAACAATGTTAAAACAACTTTCTTAGGAGAATTACATGAGCAGATCTATGTGCACCAGTTCGAAGATTTCGTGGTCAAAGGGAGATCATGTTTTCTTATTAAAGAAATCCCTATATAGGTTGAAGCAATCTTCTAGATAGTGATATAGGAGGTTGATACCTTTTGGTCAGCCTTGAGTTTTTAAGGAGTAAATATGATTCTTGTGTTTACTTCAAGAAATTAAGTGACCATTCCTTTATTTATTTGCTGTTATATGTTGATAACATAGTCATTACAGCCAAAGATATGTTTGAAATCAATAAGTTGAAGCATTTGCTTAGTGAAGCATTAAAGAAAATATTGGACATCGAGATTTACAGGGACAAAAATGCAAGAAGATTATTTCTTAGTAAAAAAAAAGGAGAAGGTCTTAGAATGTTTTGGTATGTCAAGGGCTTCTCTAGTCTCTCTGCCTTTATATGCTCAATTCAAAAAGCTCTCAGCTACCATTTCTCCACTGATAGATGAAGAAGATCCTAGAATGTTTTGGTATGTCAAAGGTTTCTCTAGCCTCTCTGCCTTTATATACTCCATTCAAAAAGCTCTCAGCTGTCATTTCTCCATTGAAAAATATATGTCTCAAGTTCCTTATTCTAGTGCTATTGATAGTATTATGTATACTATGGTTTACACTAGTTCGGATATTTCACATGTTGTCAATATTGATAGTAGGTACATGTATAATCTAAGAATGGAGCATTGACAAGTAGTAAAGTGGATCCTACAATACCATAGAGGTACATCAGATTATTGTCTGGAGTTTAATGGAAAGAGAGACATGTTATTTGGATCCTGTGATTCAGATTTTGTAGGTGACTAAGATAGATAGAAATCAATTACTGGTTATCTATTTACTTTTGGAGGTTGTGTTATTAATTGAAAAGGTTCGTTGCCATCTATCGTTGCTCTATCAACCAAAGAAGTAGAGTACATAATGGTAACTACGGCAGTCAAGAAGGCTACTTGGTTGAGAGGTTTGTGTGTAGAATTAAGTATGGGTGAGAAGCAAACTAGAATTTTCTACGATAGTCATAGTGCTATTTGTGTCACCAAAGGTAGGATATTTCATGAACGTGCTAAACATATTGATGTGAAGCATTAGTTCATAAGAGAGGTGATTGCTATCCTAGTGTGAAAGATTGGAATCCAAGACAACTCAGTTGATATGTTGACGAAGTTACTTCCACCAACCAAGTTCGAGTACTGTTTAAATTTGGTTGGTGTTTGTGGCATATAGTGATGCTCTTAAAGGGGCATTTGGAGGAGATGATAAAGTTTCACTATGTCAAAGAGAATACAAGTTTCTGTCCAAGGTGGAGATTTATTGATGACCAGTCAGTTAGCTCAATTGGTCGAGCTTTCAATCCCAACCGACCTATCGACGTCCACCTGCCTGACCGATCGACTGACCAATTGATTGACACGATCATTCGATTGACTGATGATTGGTCATTTATCAATGTTGAGATCTGTAGCTATAGATTCGCTTTATTTTTGGCCCTGTGATTCGTGACTGTTAATCTTCTGCTATATGCTTCGAGATTTGCAATAGATCTACAACTCACTATTTCATGAGGACCAAATTTAAATATAGAGGATCTATAAATAAAAATGTATTCGTATCTCTAATATAGAGAATGGAAGAGTTTTTTGTGAGAGTTATTTTAAGGTGGAGAGTTCCCTCCTTTTCTTTTTCCCCTCTTTGGGTGTAACAGGGTTTTGGGTTTTTATCTTCTTCTAGTTACTCTTTTCTCTACATGATTTGTACTCTCAAATTTTATTGTTAGCAGATTTCTCATCTTCTCCCATGGACGTAAATTAGTGTGCTGCTGGTTGAATCACGTAAATCCTTGTGTTTGCGCTTGCCTTCTTGTTCTTGTGCTTACTTCTGCTGCGCCCATCCATCCTCGGATCCTAACATCTAGGCTTTCTCATATTTTGTCACAAAAGTTTAGCTCGGACTTTCCAAGTCACTCTTGACAGGAGAATTGAGTCTATTGAGGAAGAATCCCAGCAATTCTCAAATTCTCATGAAGTTTTTTTAGTTTTTTTTACTGCTTTTAGGAAGCCTTTATAGGCTAAGCCTGACATGAACTTCTTTCACATACTCTCGCACACTCACGCTCTCACACCACTTCCTCCTCCCTCGTCAATTTCACTGCTGCCACAGATATCTTTGAGTTGTGTACTACATCAAAATTAAGTAATGACCCTGTTGATATCGTGTATTTTTCTTCCATTGAATGCAAAATTTTCAGAGGAATACAAAGATGTCAAACACAGCATTTCGTCTTTTCTTCAACTCTACATTTACATGGACTTGTGAGATCATATAATTTCTTTGTTTGTTGTTCCTCATGGTTAAATAACTGCTGAGTTCTTCATTGTAAACTGTTAGTTACTGAGAATTTCTTTGCAAAACAAGGGTGACATTGTCTGAATTTTACTGTTGACCCTTTTGATTTCAACCTTATATGACGCATAAGCACTAACATTCTAAGTTGCTCTCCTAATTTTGCTTTTGATCTAACTAGGGATCGAAATAGTAATGGTTTATTGGTAATACTGAATGGTTACTGTAGTGCTTATAGGTCGGAAAGGGAAACTTGTTGATGTGGGATAAGCGAGAATTGGACTACAATTTTATCTAAGATAATGAAGATGGATTACAATCCAATCTTCAAGAAAATCAACTAGATTCCCAATTGAAAGAGACTTCAATCTCTACTCAAAAATATTAAATATCAATAATATCAAATCATAATCAAAACTGTCTGAGAATAGGAAGTTGGTTCTCTTATATAGGATATTTAATTACAAATTCAAATAAAAGATATAACTAACACTATAATTAAACAACAAGATAAAACAATTAATTATCTAAATACTATCTAATTAATTATCTCAATACTATTATCATTATTCTTTCCTATTGAGAAGAACTCAACTTTGGTAAGTTGTGTTTATGATATTACTCCAATAGATCCTTGAAACTAGCAACACAATGGAGGCACGAAAATTGATATGGGAAAAAAATATGTAAAGATATCTGTAGACAAAATGAAACTTAAAGGTATTTCAGTCAAGTAACAATTATTCACATTAAAAACTAAATTTACATAAAAAATCAGGCGATAAAGATAATATAAATAGGTCTAATGATATGTTATTAAGAACTTGGAAAGATTTAATAAGTCTAGCATGAAGGTCTTGAAATAGGTGACGCAGATACCATTTAGAAAATAAACATAACATTACAATATATGCAAGAAATCCTTTATTCTTGTGATATGAGTTTGCATTTATATAGTTTATGTTATTTAATGTAAATTTTATTCAAATATCAACATGTTGATCCTTCGAATGTTAGACAAACGACAAGGTGAACTTTGTAGGATCATTTTCAGGTCAACATGAATTTGGATCAAACAAACTATGTGGTAAAATATCGGAGACAATATCCATGAGGTTACTCATTGAATGATTTGAAGTATGTGATTATTGAAGTTCTCTAATTCTCTTGTTATTTACCTTAGTGTCATTCTTAAAATTTAAATTTATGAATAATGGTAGCTCACAAATTGTGATAGAAGAAGAAAGATCATCAAGCTTGGGAAGCAGAATAAGAAGAGAATCATAGTCAGATTTTGTGAATACTAAGAGGACCTTTGAAGAGAAAAACTCATTCTATTTTTGTGGAGATTCTGCTTTGAAAATTTAAGATAATTATCTAATTCCTTAACATCACATTCTTAAAGAGATTCATTTATAGTTAGAGGTAAAGGATCTGATCATTTAATTATGAAAGACTTAGAGATATTTGACTTTGATTTCACAGGAAACAACTTGAAGGATTTACTTAGAAATTTAAAAATATATGTGTTATTTTGCTTGTTATATTACACTTGCATATCTTAAAGTCATAGGAAACATAAAAAAATGTGACCGATACTCATTAAAAGAACATCACACCAAATATATGTAAGATAGTCACCCATTTAGATATAAATAAGGCATCTCTCAGAAATCAAAAGAGTAGTATTATCAACATTAGGAATGCGGAATGGATGACGATGAGACTCAGATATTAAATTCATTCTAGCAATAGTAATTTTAGATACAATATTTAAAGAATTAGCTTCGTTGATGATAATTTTACAAATTTTAGTTCCACACTTTAAGAATGTATGAAATGATATAGTACAATTTGAGTTATGTACATCACTTTTATTTTTTAGAACACATCCCTTAATATTGACATGTGGATATCACAATATAATTTGATCTTGTAATAATTTTATAAGTTAGGGGAGTAGAGAAATTTCATTGCTTATTATTAGGATTTTATTATCGATTCTTTCAAATCGATGCTCAAAAGAACGATGACGACGGTGTAAATGTCATCTTAAAGGGCTACAACATGTTGAGAAATCAACGATGTATGCATAAAATATTGAAACTAAACAAAATGCAAGCACATGAAAGAAATAAAGCACAAGTAATATACATGTATGTTTTAAGTAATGTGTGCATAAACAAGGAAAATATGAAGATGTAGAAAGATATGCACAAATAATTATATGAGTGGCAGAAATATTAAAGGATTGTATAAATATCTAATCACACTGAAATTCTTGTAAATCAATATTAAGTGAAGAATGTGATATCGTCCCTTAATGCCAATAAAAACTGCTTCTGTCTTATTGTATTATGTAATCTTTGAAACTTCAGAGTTCTTTTAGCGAGTTTTGCAAATTTAGAAGAATTTTAGACTTTTCTACAAATTCTTTAGTAAAACCCTTATTCATTATTATTCTTCTTCTTTTTTGGGGATAAGGATGGACAGCGGTTGCTAGTTTGGGTTGGAGGCGACGATCGCTCAGGAAGAACACAGCGACAGCAGTGTGTTTGGTAGCATGCGTACAGACGATACATGGGCGACGATGGAGGCAGCATGGACGGATGGACAATGCTACTGGTTTAGGTTGGAGGCAATGGCCATTTAGGGAGAACACAATGGTGGCGACACGTACGACATCGTGTGTGTGGCAAGGCATTGAAATCCTAAGAAAAGGGGTTCTTCTTCCTCATTTATGGATTCTTCACGGGTGGTGTGATGGAAGTGGTGCACGAGTGGTGGTGGGCTATGGTCCAGTGGCACAAACAGTGGAGAAGGTGACATGGTAGCGATGTGGCCCTTTGTTATTTTTCCTTGTTCCTCCTCTTCTTATGTGTTGATGGAGGTGCAATGGTGTTTGCTGGAGAGGGTTAGCGGGGAGTGCATTGGTGGGGTGTGATGGTAGTCATGGGGAAGAGGCAACGATGATGACAGGAAAAAGGTGACGGCGACAGAAGGATTGGCTATGGTGGGGAAAAGGCGGTGGTGATGGGATTCGTGGTGTATGAAGTTGAATCCAGTAGTGGTGGTGACGATGTGCATTGACGGTGAACAAAAATATTTGTGGATCAAGAATTGCTCTGGTACCAAATTGATGTAGGATAACAAGTGAGAATCAGACTGTAATCCGATTCAATATAACGAAGATGGACTACATTCCAATCTTCAAGGAAATTAATTAGATTCCTAAATGAGAGACACTCCAATCTCTACATAAGAATATCAAATATCAATAATTTCAAATCATAATCAAAGCTGTATGACAATAGAAGGTTGGTTCCCTTATATAGTATACCCAATTGCAAATTCAAACAAAAGATATAACTAACTCTATAACTAAATAACAAGAGAAAATAATTAATTATCTAAATACCATCTAACTAATTATCTCAATACTATCCTCATTACTTGTATAGTCTCACACAACCATTTCATTATCATGATTATTAGAATTATTCCTTGAACTGTACAGAAATCTGGGGTGCATTGATTAAAGATTGTAGGAAGAAATGAGGCATTCTAGATGGATTGGGTATTTGTTAAATGGGTTGGGTCAAACCTGACCTATTTTCAGGCAGGTCAAGCTTAATTGGGTTGGATTGCATCTAACCTGACTCATTTGATAGCTCTAGTCGCTATTCAGTAACCCACATTAGCAAGAGTGTCATACATTGTGCTTGTCCTTTTATTTAATTCTCAGTTGGTGCCACTGCCATCCTTTCCTGAATCTAGTAGTTTATTTGCAATTCCACGTATTCAAGGTGATAGATAGGTGTCCCAATTTTCTCATTAGGACTCCACCCATAAATTCCTCATACTTGTTGAATTCAATTTTGTTACCCAAATGAGATACTTTACAAACTCAAATTACACAAATGAAACCATATTTCACCTCCTGCAAAAATAACCATACACAACTTATTGAACAAAGCATTATTTATTTAGTACGTAATTATTACTCTAGTTAGAAAGTTGTGGGTTCGAATCTCAATAGGTGTAGAACTTTTATTTAAAAAAAGAAGAAGCATACACAACTCCCATACAAGAGCTACAATAGGTTATTATGCTTCTTTATCCCATCGCAGTTGATCATGTTTTTGATGTTCTCGATGCACTCTTTGAGTGTAGAATATGGGTTCAGAATTTTTATTACATTTTAAAAATTGCACCACCGTAAATGGTTTTGGAGTATGTCAGTGATTAACTGTGGTATTATAGGATATCTTCAAGAACTTGTCTACAGGCTGGACAAGGTTGGACAAGCCATTGACAACAATGATCTCTCTGCTGCAAGCTTGGTTCTCGGTCCAGATGTTAATGCTGACTGGGTACAGAACATAAATGCTGCTTTTACTAAGGTATCTTATAATTGTTCTTATGATTCATCCCTCAAATACTGTTGTTAGAACTTACCTTAATCCTCTTGTTTTTCACCTTCTCAGCTAACTTCTACTCCTGAGGAGAAGAAACAGGTTGCTGCTTTCAATTCCTCACTGGCATCATTGATTTCTTCAGGTTCAATTCACAGTAACGTGCTGAATCTATGGCATTAGTCATTCTCTTTCCATGTTTGACAGGACTAAAAAGATTCTGTTTTTCAGTTGGGGAAAAAGATGCCAAGTCATCCAAATTGGCGTTTGTGTCGTCAGCTAGTGCTTTGGAGAAATGGGTGGCTGATGCCGGATTAATTGGACAGCTCAAAGGTCTCTAAAACATTGATCTATTGGGTCAATACTAGATAACACCGTTATAATCCTGCATTAATTTGTTACCTTTTGTTCTTCCAAATGATCAGTTTTTTAAGAAGGCACTTGTGTGTCTGGTCCCCTTCATTGTGTAACTATAAACTACTCATGTTTTCTATGGCTCATTTCGATCTTGTGCAATCACACATTATTTCTGCTGCATTATTTTTGCTGAAATAAGGGTGATTGTGGCAAATTTTCATTCAAAAAATATAAATTATACTCTGTCAAACCGTTAACCTTATTGAGTTGTTGTCATTCTGCATGCATCCATTCTGACGTCGCTTGGTGGGAATTTTGGATTGAAGCACTTAAAGAGATGACTAGGACTCAAGGTGCAAATGGATATGGAATATCCCTCTTGTATCTGTATTTGCATCTATTTTTTCAAAGGATACGGAGTATCCTTATTTATCTTGAGTGATATAAATATGGATATGGATATTATTTTTTAAATCTTCTATAATATTCGAATTACATAGATATATTCTTTGATTTAATTGTAATATATATATTTTTAATGACAATAGTTATAATTTACATATTTTTATATGATTAGTTATGTAAAGTATATTCATTTATGTATATTTTAAGTTTTAGACAAAAAATTCTTGATATTCTACTTCTTTCTTCTTTTTTTTACCTGTTTCCATCCATCAAATATTCATATTTATTTGTATCTATTTTTTAACGATATGGTTATACACTTTTCATATTCAGATGATAGTAATATTTGTGTAGGTGCTTTTGAAATTGATAATGAATATAGATATGGTAATATCTATATTCATACCGTATTTGATCTATTTGTAACCCTATTATATCGTCGTGATAAAGAAACAACATTGCTTTCCACAGAGAAAGTTGATGCACTTAGATATGGAAGATCAAACCCTACGTACCCAATACAACCATAGAGAAAAAGATGGATTGAGCACATCGGGCAAACCATGAGGCCAAATGAGGCATGGCATAAAATTCATATTACCCTACTGAGGAGAATTGATGGTAATGAAATAAGGTTAGATGTTTTGTTGATATCGATATGTATATATTTTCTTCTTGTGGTTCATGAGATTCGAATCTGAGAGGGAGGTGGAAGTTCCACTCCTCTGGTCAATTGTACCATGGTAGTTGGTTAAATAAGGTTAGATGTTGGTTAAATAAGTATGTGACTTACATCGTAATATATCTGAGCATTGCTCTGTGTTTAGCTTAGATATGTCACAAAATAAGCTGCGTGCTTTTGTGCTGCTATCAGATTCTCTCAGCAACTGTAGTGCATCATTGGTGCAGGAACAGAGTGATGTGAATTTATCTCATGCCTAATTCAATGCTCTGGTTTGTCGAATGTGCTAGATCAACTTTCTCACGACAGCTGTTTTGGATCCTTTACATGTTAAGTGCATCCACATTCTATGCAGGTCTTCAAATAATTGTAGCTGTGACCATCAGGTTAAAAAACTCAAAGCTTGTATATAATTTCTTTGTGCATATTAACAGTACATCGAGGATCATACCACTGACCGTTGAAGACTATGCATTCCTCCACTGGTAAAAATGCTAATGTAACACTTCCCTTTTTTTTTTTTGTTATCGGTTTAGATTAATTTTTTTGAATACTCTTGGATTCGAATCCGGGGGCGTGGTGAATTTTGCCTTCTCCAAGTCACTGTGATATTTCATACACATCATCACACGACTGCACACGTTGCGCACTTTGGGGGAAGACCTCCAACCAGTTCTTAGGGTTTTTTTTTAACTGGATTTCAGTATTCTTGTTTTTAATGAATTTTGAAAACCAGTTAATTTCCAATGATCAAAATCTACTGAGATCCAGTAAAATTTAGCATTTGTCAACTTTATGGTGCTTATTTTACCAGATGCTCTGTTTTGTGAGATAGAAGTATTGTAATCATTTGATTTTTTGAAACTGAAACATATCATCCTAACTGTTTAGCTTTCCGATTTAATGGTTGGTCTTAATTCCTTTATCTTATCCACTCCTGCTTCACTCGCATTGGATCTTTGATTGGATTGGATCTTTGATTGGATTGGATCTTTTCTTGATTATTCCAATAGGAACCGAATCCTGGCCACTATTTATATCTGTACTTAAATGGAATTGAAATGTCAGTGGTGGAGAGGTGGTGGGTGCAGTTACTGGATTATTGGTTGAAAATTCTGAAATATGAAGAAGAAGATTGGGCTGGTAGGTGGGCTGCTCTTGGGCCCTTAAACGCCCACAAACTAAGATACTCTTTGGTGATAGGATGTCTACCAAACACAAGGTTAGATATTTTCATCATTATGGGTCCATGGCAATGCCGTCCCATGATGGTATGGTGCTGACAGATTCAAGCATTCCTTGGAACAACTAATGGGTCTTCGTCTGCACACTTCATATATATAGTATTACAACATTAATATATGTCACAGATAAACACGAAGTAGGTCCAGAAATGAGACAGAGCCAGCAACTTATATCCAACCTTACACGAAGCATTTTGATGGGGATTTTTAATATTAAGTTGAACTTCACCATCATATCTTGACCCCCTCATCCGTAGCAATCCCAGTTGGTCCGTACCAACTGCACCTTCTCCTGCAAGAAAATGTGATCCCGTCCACTTCTGCTGCTGCGAGAACACACCAAAAAGAATGAGCAGGAGGAATCAAAATGAGTCACTCCACTCAGGAGCTGTTTTATTATATGCTTGAGATGTTAAACAATTGCAGTTACGAAGCATCAAGCAAACGAAACAGTCGAAACCCAACTGCTCTAGGCAGAAGGTCCGTACAAGTTTATGAGAAATAAACTTTCAGAAAACGTGTGTCATATGTTGAAATCTTGCATCCAACTCAGTAATCTTCCTTTCCTTTCTTTCTACGGCGGCCACCACGGAGAGGCCAACGAGGACGAGAGACGGAGTCAGACAAATAATGGAGGTAGGGCTCTCTCTCATTTTCACCCTCAAACGACGGCATAAGAATCAACCTTCCTACAGGAGTCGCTTAAATCTATTTGATTTGACATGAGTGTGATGGTTTGTTTATTCATAGGCTTGGGAAGAGAGAATCGTACGGGGATTGGTGAAGGATTCCAGTTGGTGATTGTGTGGCTCCTGCCACTGTTCCACTGATGGGTCTTCAACAATTTTCTTCTAGGTTGGTGGGAAGTCTCTGTCCCAGTTGCAGAGGCATGATCCCACTGAGTAACGTGGTAAACAAGTCCACCTCCCAGAAAACCACCACGTCCCACCATTGATGGGTGCTTCTGTTTTCTGATCTTTAATGAGCAGCCAGCAAGTAGGGGTTAAAAAAGTTAAGCATGGCCTACAGAAATTGGATCATTGGCAGCATTCCATGTCTTTTAGGGTGGCTAGTCAACATCGGAAACGCTGATCAGTCATCCCACTGGATTTATCTGTATATCAATACATGTATGTTTTATTCTTGTTTGTATTCTTCTTCTTTTTTTTTTGAAACGATTTTTAATATATATTATAAACATAACAAATACTTGACTAAGAGACTATCATTAAGGGAAACAAATTCTTATAATAATTGTTCATAATATATGAATCCAAGAAAGAAATAATACAATAATATGATTGTAATATATATATGATGTTCTTGGAAGTCGAACTCCCGACCTCTCTTACAATCACAAGAGACTTCACCACTAGACCAAGTGATTGCAGACTTCTTGCTTGTATTCTTAAATCACCTATTCAAACCAAGTAAGAAAATAAATGAATTTTTTTAATTAATAGATTGTATTAATCAAAAACTTAGGTCAAGTTTAGAACCGTAGCTTTCAGAATTGTAGCTTTTCATCAAAAGCTAGCTAAACCAGTTTTTTTGAAAAAGTTATATATTACAGCTTCTTTGTCAACAACATTTTTAGTTCAAAACCACATAAAAGTGGATAATTGGTTTTCATTAAAAGAAAAACTCTAAAAGAAGACTAATGATCCATTTAGTAATGATTATTAGGACTAACTTTTGAAAAAAAAATAAATTATTCTTAAAAAATTAAACCAAACACTATTTTCTATGTAGGATTAATTTAACATGTCAACTTCTCATTTATGCATAAAAATTTTCGAAAATATCGATTTCAAAAGACAATGTAGATTAGCTTTTTCAAAAATGTTCCTTATAGAAATAATTTATTTTCCCATAAACGTGTTATTAAACACTAACTAAGAATTTGCGACCAGAGATTTTATATGTACAATACTTTTAAGTATAAATTATTAAGTCTTAATAGTTTATATTAAACGTAGTAATTATAGGATGTGATTTCAGTTATTTGCTTAAACACTATACGATCATATTATTATTTTCTTAAACACGAACTTACCCAATTATTCACTAACCCTAATCATTTTATATTATAACGTGGTCGATGATGGGACCTATAAAGTTAAAATCATAGCAGAAACGTTCATTATCTACCTGAATTTAAAAAGTAAATATATAGATAAGACTATACCTACTTCATTTACAGGCCCACACATGAGTAACTTTGAATTTATTACGAAGAAATGTATAACCTAAGTAGTCTATCAATACGTATACGTTACGGTTTGATTCAAGGATGCACTTGAGATTGTGATAAGACTTGGTGGGAGAGATTTCATTACTACGAAATAATAATTTATGTTCTAGATCTATTCTAAAACCACACAGGAGCTTAAAAACTCCATTCTAGAATCAAACCCGGTGCAAAGTGATTTCCATAATCCCATTCAGTTTCAACCAAACCAGAATAAAACCAACTCACTCAAGGAATACTTAAATCGAGCCCCCTCTGGAACCACGTCGGTCCTTCTTTCCCGTCAATAAATTACATCATCTCGGATACCAAACTTGATTAAAAACTACCATCCATGTACGTAAGCGGAGGATTCGGCCCATTTGACGAACAGAATGCAAGAATCCCAAGAAGCACTATTCTCAAGAGAGGAAAAAAAAAAAAACAGTTAGCACTGGAGGTTGTGGCAAGTGGCTGTGGGTAGTCAGATGGGCAAATATTGCCTGCCACAAGGCAAAAAAAAAAAAAAAAAAAAAACCC
>JAMKQA010001913.1:0-35601 GCA_024699735.1 Posidonia australis | reverse complement strand
CCCAAAAATGAATGTCCAAAAATTACACCACCAGCAGACAATGCTGCAACATTAAAAAGAAGAGAGCCTCAAAGGCCCTCAGGTGGCACAGAACCTCTTCCAGAGTCATCAAGGGGCAAAGAATCGACTCCTGAGGGCATTCTGGAGGAAGAAGGGATAGAGAGGCTAGATGAATCAGGTAGCTGAGCAGCAATGGCTGACATAAAGATCCTCATCTCGTCCTTTTCAAAACCTGGAGCATGCACAGGAGTGGGAAACAAAACACAATGACCTTGCAATGCCAACTGCATTACGAGTACCATCTAACAATTCTATAACCAAAAATTACGTGTGGAATTTATCATGTCAGGTGATTTTAGTTGAGATTATAGGTAATATCAAATTATTGTAGAACCCAAGTGTAAAAAATTAAACCAATAGAAGGCATAAGATTATTGAAGCTATCACAACATATGTTGAACAATTTTTACAGAAATCAAAAGTTGTAAAAGGTGAGTTTTTGATCAAGGGGTATGACCCATTTACTTGCTTCAACCCGACCTGTTTGGAATGGATAAGGGTAGGAATATTTTCTTCTACCCATGACCCATTAATTCACAACCTATGGGTTCATCTGTTTTACATGTGGGTCAACCCATTGACCCACGAGTACTACTCGGATAGTGGTAAGTATTTACTTTATGCATTACACCCTTACTCGACCTATTTATGAATAAGGGTAAAGGTAAACCTTTGACTTATCCTAACTTGACTTATTTACATCCTTACTCGTAGACGATTTCTATCGATTTAGGATTTTAAATTGTTTTTGTAACCACAAAAGGAAGTTTTTACCGTGGACTCATCTCAAATACTGTTTGATTCAACTTTTTATAATTTTAAGCCAAACTTTTACACATAAATAAGCAATTCGTAGTATACAATGGATTTTCTAAAAGCTCATCAGACCACAACTCGAAAATGGAAAATCCAGTTCATAGCGGACAAGGACCGTTTTATTTACTATTGTAGATGATATTTGTCAAATTTAGAAATCATAAAGGATATTTTATCACTTAATCAAGACTATGTTTCAAAAAAATTCATTGTCGGTCAAGAGATGGGACAGTTGACTCTAAGGGTGTAAATGAAGTAAATATGGAACAGATCTATCAATATCCAAATTCGAATTCAAAAATTTCCAACTACATTCGAATGCATATCCATATACAAACGGATGTTAATTTTGATATTTATATCTAAATCCGTTGGATACATCTAAATTTGGATATTATTTGTATCTACATTCGATAAACATTCGATATTAGATATCTGAAATATTCAAAACATAGTTAAATGTAAATGATAAATAATAAGTTTGCTAATAGTATATAATATATTTTCACAGGAATTATATGTAAATAATAATTTAAAATTTAAAATTTAAAATAAAATATATAAAAAGATAATTAATTCTTTATACATTAGATAAATTCAATTACAAATATGAATGTGAATATTTTATGAATATAGATTATTTTTTTTTAATACAAATTTTTTTCGAATCGAATGTCCTGATCGATGTAAATTTTTTTAGAGTTCCTTTTATGTGATATATATAACTCACACATACGACAGAATCACGAGACACTTGTGTCATTGGGCTGCCCCGGTTGCTTGTGTCTGGTCGGCCTTGTTTCGGCCGGAAATTTTTCTAGCACAATTCGCACTCCATCACGGATCCCAATCGGATCCACTCACATCACTTCCCTTCTTTCCCACCCACCATTTTACGCCCCCCCACCCTCGCAACTGAAATACCGGAATCAATCTCCTCCCTTTCCCACCTCCCCCCAAATCTCCTCGTCGACGAGAACAAACCCTAGAGAGAGAAATAAGAGAGAACGAGAGAGAGAGGTAGAAGATGGGTGGCCATGGCGGCCTGAATATCCTCCCGCAGAAGAAGTGGAACGTGTACAACTTCGACAACCGCGAGAAGGTCCGCAAGGACGAGGAGGCCGCCGCCAAGGAGGAGCAGCTCAAGCAGGAGCAGTCACGGAGGCGCGACGCCGAGTTCCGCCTCGAACGCCTACGTCAGGCCCGTGGTATCTCCTCCTCCTCCACCACCACCGCCGCTACCCCCCAACCCCCCGCGGCGTCCTCGGAGTCAAACCACATCAACCTCTTCGAGGGCATCGAGGGGTTCTCCGCCTTCTCCACCCTCGCCGGCGTGAAGGTGGTGAAGAGAGAGGAGAGGGAGGAGAAGAATGGGAAAAAGAAGAGGGAGAACGCGCCGGTTGTAGTGTCGGCGGAGGATGAGAAGTATAGGGTGGGGTACGGGGTGGCGGGGAAGGGGGTGAAGAAGCCGTGGTACTTGGACAGGCCGGTGGGCGTGGAGGAGGGGAATGATAGGAGAAGTGGTGGGGATGGGAAGGAGAAAGAGAAGAAGGAGGTGAGGAAGAAGACGATCGAGGAGTTGAGGGAGGAGAGGATGAAGAGGGAGAAGCGCGAGAAGGAGAGGGAACGGGCGGTTTTGGCGTCGGCGGCGGGCAAAGAAAGGTATGGCTTTTGGATTTGGCGTTTCGAATAAGAATGAAGAGTTTTGTTTTTGTTGAACGATTTGTTTGTTGGTTGCAGGCGTGGTGGTGCGTTAGTTAATGAACATAGGCTGAAAAGAAGCCGGTTCACTCAATGAATTTTGGATGTTGAACATTGGCATAAGAGTTATACAGGTAAGCAGATTTCTTCCTTTGTGTATCTGTGATCTTTGGCAGGTGTCAAACACATTGTGTCTTCATGTCTATGTTTTGTTTATTGGCTGTGCTTCACCTTGCAAGGATAAACATTCTCCCTTCTACTGAATTCATCTCCTGAAGGCTATTTGCTGTTTGAGCTTTGAACAATTTCGTGCCCCAAGGCTTACTTGACAATTAGAATGCTTGGATTTTTCATAAAAATTGTCTTATTAAATTTTTTATCTTATGTATTCTTAGTCTGATTGCTCTATACTAGAGAATGAGGAGCTTTTTCATGATGTCTTCTATATTCATATGACATTACAAACAAGGAACTTGGATAACTGATTTTCTCTACGAAGCTCATAGTGAGCAAATTTTGTGTTGACAAATTGGCATCCATAGTGTCCTGTTTATCAGTTGTCATATTGCACTTATAAGAAATACATAAAGGTTAACCACAGATAAAAAATGAAAAAAACTTATCCAAAATAGATCGTAAATTTCAACCACCAGAATGCAACTTTAGCCATTTTGTACTAGATTCTGAATCCTAGAAGAATTATGTTTATGATAAAAAAAATTGGTTTGAAAATGTGTTCTCACTTAAACCGAACAACATAGAATCACTAATGTGAGGCCACAAGGAACACAATAATATGCTTATGCTTTGTGCAATTTTGTTTACTAGGATCTGAGATTGGAAATTTTACTATAAACCGAAACATGTGATATAATAGATTCTTGATAATGGTTATATGAGTTGTTACATGGACTCCACATGGTGAACAACCATTCCTGGGTCTTGTGGTGGGGTTTCCAAAAAGTAGGTTGTTTTTACATGAGGTTTAATGTTCAGAATCACATAAGCCTCATCACAATAACTGCATGTGGTTGTTTGCTATGGTAGGTCTTCTATACTTTTTTGCAAGAGAGGTCCTCTATAATAAACATAAAATATCCTATCGTTAACTTTACTTTCTCTCTTCTTTTGATAACAGTCTTTCTGTTTTATGTAAATCCAATTTATCCATTCTTATGAAAGTTCTTCTGGGATTTTTTAAAGGGTATGAATTTTTCATTTCTTGGTATTTACCTTGTGCTAAATTAATATCATATTTGAATTGTATAATTACCTTGGGCTGGGTCTCATCCTTGTCTTCAAATTGATCACACACATGTGGTTATGTGAACATATTCCAACTCAGTTTGTGTAATATCACTGCATCCAACTCATAATAAAGTGAAATTTTGTGGGAAACACCCCTAAAATTGAAGTTAAAGACAATGCAAGATCTGGAAGAAAGTAATTAGAAGAAAGCATTGCAAGACAACTTGTGGTATGTGATGAGTATCTTTAATCTTTACTGGTAAGAAAAGGAATTTGATAATTATTATTTCTTAGAGATTTTAACAAAAACTGAACTTATTTGTATTGCTAGTTATGTATGACATTCTGAAATAAAATATAGATAGAGCACATTGGATCCAGTTTGGCGGTTCAGATCTCATTCTACCTTACCCAACCCTCACTGTGTATTATCATATTACATGTCTGGGTTTTGAAGTGGTCCAGATAACATTTCAGTAGAATTTCTGTTATTATCAATTGCAAGGGTACAACACTTGGATAATAGGCAATCTGTAGCCTTTGTATTATACTATTATGTTTGTCTATCGCAGTTTATTTATCTGAGGCTTTGAACTGCTGGTTTTGCTTATTTACATTGCTTTAATTTACAGCAAAGATTTGGTCACTTTTAATTGGAACCATTATCCAGTCAATTTAACATTTGCAAAAGATGCAGACCTCGAGTAATTTTTGAAATGGAATCATGACCTGCTTTTAACAAACGTAGGAAGCTTCTGAAAAACATCAAAGGGAACAGACCAAAGGACTCCTTGCTCCAGGTGCCCCCACAGATTCGGTCCAGCAGTGATGCCGGTGGCCTTTCCTGAAGGGATGGGAAACTGAAGGGAAACAAATGGTCAAAATTGATTTCTGTTCTCTCCTTGTATCATATTGTGCCAAATGCGTTGGTGACAAAGTAGATTGTGTGAAATCTACAAGAGGCTGTCTGCACTCTTGTAGCATCTGTTGATGATTATACTTGGATTTTGAATGATCTCTGGAGGTGTAAACGTTAATATGCTTTTGTTTTTCTTGAGCAAGGGAAAGAAGCTAATGGTATTTTTTCTTTACTCGTAGCCTTTTCTCGCCACAAGATTGAACACGGTTAAGACAGGAGGGATTGAAGCCTTTGCAGGTTGAAAATGAATCAACATCAGACATCATCGAGGACATCAACGGGATGTCAAAATCAGCTTGCGACCAAAGCTTGTTGTATCTGTTTATACATAAGAGTATTACCTGTCGTTAACACTTAAATTGCCACACAAATGCCAAGTAATATATGAATAATATATTGCCTTTCATTTACTCCTCACTTTACTGCTACATAAACATCAAGAAATTGGGATTGAGGTTTGAGTCACAGGTTGTTCGATTTGTTTATAAATAATGGTATTACACCATCACCTTTCATGCACTCTTTGGTGCTACGCAGACACCATCCGGATTTTAAGTATTGAACAAATAGTACACCAAATTTGAGAAGTGGCACAGCCTTAAGTTACATGATCGTGGAATCCAATTGCAAAGACTAGAAACAGATATCTAAAAATGACCATGATTAATAAACCAAGCGAGTACACTTACAACAATTCCCGCTGAACAATTACAAAACGCAACCCGCGAATGACAAAAGTCTTCAATCATATTTTTGTTACCCTTTGTTTTGGAATGGCCAAAGATGAACCACTGATGTCATTTTTTCAAGATATACCCGACAAGAATCCCCAGAACGGTAATGATCACGACAAATATGAAGGAGAAACCACCGTTCTGTCTGCTCGCTTCTTGCCTCAAGTGTTCCTGCAGAGAAGTCGAATGTAAAACAGGAAGTCCCTTCGCATAATAGAGGTTGCAGACAAACAAAAGGAAAATACAAGACCTTAAGCACACTCATTCTTCTAATTATATCATAACCACGATCACAAACATTAACCATGAGCATAAATTTTTAACTATTAACTTGTTATTCAAAATAATGATAATTTTTTGATATCAAGTGAAACAAGACGATATCACTATTCAAGTGTTAATTTTCTCTCAGTCCTTAAGGAACTAATGCAGAAATCCTGCATTAAGTAATTTCAGTGAGGGGAATTTGTCATATAGCATAACTTACACGAAGCCCCCCAGGAAATATCCCAGATTCAGAAAGAGTTGACCAGAAAGCAAGCAAAAAAACTTTGATATGAAAATTTGTTATTTTTTATAGCAGTAACGGTCCAAATGGTAAATTGAAGCACACCCCTCACTACCACGTAATAGTTAATATGACAACCAAAAGAACGTGACCATGTAATCCATGAGCAGGGCAATAAGTTCATAAATTTTGAAAAACATCTGATAAGCTTTCAACAAAGTTTGTATATGTAATGTCAACATATAATCATTGAAAAAGGTAAAGATTTATCCGTAAACCAAAAATTACTAGCAAAAAACATCTTCAGATTCATGGTCAATAAAAGACAGAAAAAAGTAATGTGACCTGGGTGGTCCTCAAAGTTTAGGAGAAAGAGACTGCCGGTAAAATATCAAGAATTCTTTAGGAAAATAAAATTTAAGTTTTTATTCTCAATATATATTACAAGTAATCAACAACACTCACCAGTTCTTGATGGAGTTTATTATTCTCTTGAATGGCATGAGTCTTCTCAATCTTCAACTTTGAAATTAGAGTTGTTGCCTGAAATTAAAGGGGCAAACCATCATATAAAATGCAAACATTTCTAAGAAAGCTTTTGTAATTATAAATTGTAAAAAAAAGAAGAAATCATATGCAACATTACAGTCATAAAGATGTTTCATAAAAATAAGTAGTTTAAAGGCCATGGATTCAGAAAATTCTGATAAAGGGACACAGTATTCTTTTCTTTGACATGCATAAAATGTGCATAAGTGACTGTTTAAACCTTAGAAGGAATGTCAAGGTGCATCTAAAAGTCATATATGGTGCAAATGCTCAAGAAGAGAAGCCATGTATGGGTAATCTTCAACGGAACTGCAAGTCTTGTTCTCTTCCTAATACAACACTACTTTGTCCCACTCTGCCAAGTTAAGAACTACATGAGAACACTCAAAAAAAAAGGGGGAATTCATGTGAACATTCAAGAAGACATTATTTTTTCATCAAAATAATCACCCAATAGCTCTACACTATATATTAGGACAGTCAATGGGTTGGTTGGGCTTAGTTTGAGCCAAGCGGAAGCAACCTAAATTATCAATTTCTTCCCAGGTGGGTCAGGGCTAAGTGAACAAAACAAAGCCCCTGGCTTGACTCAGTGAAACTCAATATGTTCCTAATAATTGTATTTTGACATATACATAGTCTTATGAAAATAACATAATTTCCCTATATTTGGGAAGAAAGATGCATATAAAAATGAACATTCACAACATGAAATCCAGTTTTGAAATGGGTATAGCACATTCAAAATAAAGGGTAAAAGTTAACCCTTGTATATCAAAGGGTTTGTGGTTTTCCCTTTTCTTTTTAAGAAAAGGAGTATAAGAGTCCGACCAAAGGCAGAATATCCAACCTAGGACCAACCACAAACATCACAGATCTTCAGTGTCGAACTGTTGTGTCCCAAAAAGTTTAGGCCAAGCATATCTTCTAACATGTTGAGCCAGAAGACCCACGGTCGGCCTTAAACACTACATGCTAAAAGAAAAAAAAAAGCCATAAAGCACTAAGCACATCCTAGAATATGCCTATTAACTGTACAGAGTACCATGGTTTACACCTTGTCAAACTTTTTCTGAAAAACTTTGAACAAAATAGAATTTTCAGATCAACTTACAAAAAATACAGATCCTGTTCTTACAAGGTGACTAGGCTACAAAACTTCAATCACATGTACAACTAGAACTCATAAACTCCTACGTGATTTATAGACTCATTCATAAATAAAAGCCATATAGGAATGAGGTGGCTTGAGTAGGTAACTAGGTACACGACCAACAAAATAATATACCCTTTGTAGACACATTCCTTGTGCTCATTTCTAACAAGAAAAACAATATGGTAAGTAAAACACTTACAGACCCTCTTTTAACTAATGGAAAAAAGAAAGTCAGATTAGGACCATAGTAAACATGGAAAACTTCCTCACCTTCTCACTCAGTTCTCAACTGAGTTTTTCTATAATAGTTGGTCAGCATAACAGGTTAAGCTATTTGACTCTGAAGCTCAATTTTTCGGTCCATAAATAGGAGGCAGGGCATCAGACACAACTACTATCCATATAATTATTGGCATCCCTCTATCAGTAGAAGAAATTAAAAACTAGAAGAAAAAACTTATTTGTCTAAGTCAATCCATCATATTTATCTCCCAGCATGTTGTGCATACATCAACAATAAGCCTAGACTTGGCAAGGCAAAATGAGGACATATAAGAAGAAACAGTAAGATAACTCTAAGCTACTGCAAAAAATGACACGCAAAAAAGTTTTTGTTCTGCATTTGTTAAATGCTACTTGCTTAAAAGCTAACCAACTTGACAGTTTTTCATATATTTCCTTACTTTGAACTATATCAGGATGCAACATCATATTGCCAATGACCCATTTCTTACACAGTTAACACATCGAACCTATTTATACAAAGGTTTATACAAAGGTAACCATTGTAAAATATACTTCACTAATAAATCTCTGATAATACACTATTTATACATTAAGGACACCAAAGAAGTATATAGCATCAATATTTATATAAAGTTAAAAAGTCATGCACATATTAACATATCATTGTTTGACTCTAATATTGCATGATTTATGATGGGCACGGAAAACATGTTAAACAGGCCTAACCAATATATGACCACAACTTTCATATAAAACAGTTGGCAGATTGTATTAGGCTGCCCCAGGTGAGTGTGGGTCATGTATGGTTTGAAATTTATAATACATGGCTTACATTCACACTGGCCTTAATCATGACCATTTTGGCATCCTTACACCCTGATAAAATTTTCACATGAACTGAAATAAATTTCAAGTTCCCCACTCTCCCACACACAAAGAAAGGAAAAAAGAAGAAGGAAAAGATGCAACAAAGATATGCTTGAAATTTAACAAAAATGGTTGATGAAGGAAGTAAATTGCAATATCATAAAGAGAAGGTTTCACTTATTATCACAAAGTAGACAATACTTGCAAAGGTAAGGAAATTGAAGATTAATAGCAAAATCAGGATTGGGAAGGAAAAAAGAAATACTGAACCATAAGAAAATAGTGGATGTTATTGAGTGATCATCTTCGCTCAACTCACACCTGGGCGATTCTGATGCCTCCATAGTAGCATGGCTGGAGTTTATTGGTTATTGTGGGTTTATGACGTATTTTAATCGTGTTTCTGCTGGTTTTGGTGCTGCCTTTTATTTCTTCTGTCTTGTAGTTTCCTTTTCTTTTTCTGGTCTTACAATCTTGATATGCCACATGTGTATTTTCTTTTCTTTTTGAAGTTTTAATGAAATCACTTTCTGCTAAAAGGAAAGAAAAAATAGTGGATGTTCAATATACACTCATTTCCGCTAAATTTTACCCATTAGCTTGTATTGCTGACAAAGTTAAAGAAAATCGACACAAATAGCAAAATAAGTCTTGTAGCTAGGCAACATGACAAGAGTAGGTAAATTGCAATTTACCAAATGTCAGAGTTGATGTTGACTCATATCAATGCGTGTTAACCTTGTCAGTCGACTCAGTGTAATTTTTACACTAAGTTGATCACATGTCTTCAACATGCCCTTTAAATGGGATGACATGCATGACATTGATTATTTCAGCCCAAATCTTATTTTTGTTCCCTTTCCCTTAATCTCCTCTCATCTGATCCTCCTTGCCTTGGTTGCAAAGGTGTACAGATCTGCTATCTTAATTTATTTATAATTATATAAATTGTATACTTTTTTGAGCTGTAGACTCCACGAAGTGTTAACATCTGGGCTGATCTTCAATCAGTCTTCACATTTCCAACACTTGGGTATTTTTTCATCCCATAGACTCTACGAAGTGACAACATCAAACTTCACATCTCCAACACTTGTGTATTCTCTCATCTCTACCTTGTCTCCTATTAAATGTTGTAAGAACTATTCCCATGAACTCTATGAAGTGACAATATTTGGGAGATCCTTAATCAGACTTCACATTTTCAATACTTGGGTATTTTCTCATCTCTACTTTCTCTCCACATTAAATGTTGTAAGAATTATTCATTTTAAACATATACGAAGCTTTTTTAAGTATGATTTATACATTTATTAAGTATTTTTAGATACTGATTATACTTTAAGATATTTGTATTAAGTTTATGTAATATATTTTAATGTGACACATGTTTAAAAAGCAATCTAAGTAACCTTAGATGTAGATTATTGCTTACTTTAGCTTATCCTAGAGTTTTAAATCGAAATTCAAAGTTATTTGACTATTTTCATGAACTTCCATAAATTTACCGTGTTTCTACCAACATTTCCACCGATATTCAACATGTTTTCTTTTTTGTTGGACCCAAATTCAATACGAAACTGACATTAAGACCCTTGATTGCTGACAACATAAGCCATAATTCTTGAAATTCAACCCGAACTTATGTTGGATTTCTAGAGTTTTAATGCATGTTGTCTCTATAATTTAATACGTGCAAGTATTTAGACGTTGCCTATGAGCTAATATGCTATTAAATAAACACTGCAGTTTTTTATTGGGCAGCAGTACCACATCAAGAGGATGGGAACAACATAATCTAGTCCCGTATAGTTTGATCTACACAACTTAGAAAAGTCAATTGTGAAATCATCACAACAAATCCAATATGAACAATGATGCATAAATTCCACCTGGAACACTGCCACATGTACTCAACAATCAACACCAAGTCAGTTCAGCGTGTGAGTAAAATCCAAAAATTTAGATGATAATGCATAATTTATATGAGGAAGATATAAACAACTAGATTATATACAAAACATTAAGATGCATCAAAACATTGGAGTTATAGGTCACAGAATTTATTGAATTTCGTTTTCTTTATCAAGCATATAGACATGTAAGTACGTAAATTTCATTTGAGAGAATAGTCAAAAACTTCAACCAGAGTATGGAAGTTAAATACGATTTGTGAGGTCAGACACATATCAGAAACCATCTACATTAGCAAGATCGACAAGTTGAGCATGTCATAGATAAGTCGAGGTGAACTGTTTGGGTTTTTGTTATTTACAGTAGTAAATTTTCTGGAAAAAGTTTGTATTTGCAGTTTTACACTTTGGAAGTGAAAGAAAAGGCAACAAAAGGATTATTTCATTGAAAGGCGCATGAAAGCTTACACCAGATGGTTTTTCTTGAGATTCAGCAAACACTCTCGAAGCCTGTAGCCATTTAGACAATCACATCACCATCATATTAATTTCAAAAGAGACAAAAACGAAGATACTCACAGTGCCCAAATCTGAGGCAGTTAAAGATCCATTATTATCTGAGTGTGAAGGTCTAGGAGAAGAACCCTCCTCAGAACACTCAGATACTGGTGATGGTGGCTGATGTGGTGACACGTAGATTACTCTCAACTTGCATTCCTCCACAGCATTCCCTGACTCCTTGGTGAACTGAAGATAAACCAACTCCCCATCAGAATAAAACAGCCAAAAGTTAAAATATCCACACAGATAGCTGCTACCAAAGATCAAACAATGAGTTGAGGATGGGAAGATTACCATTTCTGGTGTTACATCTCTCGGCGTGGAACCTGGGTTTACAACGACACTCTGCACAAGAAACTTGTCCTTACAATTGAAGTCTGCCGGTGGCTCCTTCTGGGCTTGCATTGTAACTGACACCAGGATCACAATACCACATGCATCATCATCAAACATTACATCGTCTTTCTGGAAAAAACCCATCTTTCTAACATTTCGGTAATCAGAATAACAGATTAAAAAAAAAACTAGAAGTCTTTGGGAGCAAATTACCAAGAACATCACATACAGATTTGGACGCGACAACCCCAGTATTGGGCCTAACGCAGTACTTCTTGGGATTCGTTGTCTTGACCTGAGATATTCCGCATGTAATTCACAGACAAAACAACAACAACAACCCCAAAAGATACCAACTTTTCACACTTTTCAGAACTCAACACGAATTCCTCATCAAAAACACTAATCTTTGTCGTAAAAAGGAAATCACCTTGAAGGCAACACAGTCGTCGGTCTTGTTGGAGAACTGGAGAGAGCAAGAGATCAATTTCTTCAATTCGACTGCCGAAAACCCACAAAACATAAAACCGAAAAAAACACATGAATATCCTCAAAACCTCGAAGCAGGTACAGATCGAAGGAAACAGAACAAAACCCAAATTGGAAACAAGAGGGAGGAAGAGAGGTTACAGCCTTACAGGGGAATTTGAGCTCTAAGGGTTCGATCTCGAGAAGCTCCCCGGTACTCATCTCGCTCCACCAACGACGACGACGACGAAGAAGGAGAAAAGCTTCGGTTTTTTCACAGAAAGGAGAGAGAGAGAGAGATGGAGAAAAAAGAGAAATGTGTACTTGTAGTGGAATTTTCACTTCTGCCGGTTCTTTTTCAATGCTTTTCATGTGTTTTTGGAAGACCCAATCGCCCTTTTGGGTGAGCTGGAATGTGGAACACGACCCCAGAACTTAACGAAAATGTTCTGGTAGGTTTCTGTAATTTTTCATTGACGAATCGTTTTCAACAAGGAAAGACTACCTGTACTTTGGATACGAAATTGATGCATGTACGGTTGTATGGCAGAGAACTGTGGCTGTCGACACCAGATCATGGATGGTTGCTTCTATTTCATATCAAGGTGGTGCTTTTGAGGTGAAATTATTTTCCACAATAACAAGTAAACCACCATCGATCTTTGCTCACAATAGAGGCCAAGTAAGCACTGTCAAATAAGATGTTCATCGCCAACAAAAAAAAGATTTGCAATGGTTCCTAATACTCGCTGGGTATATGATATTTCGTCAACTAACAGAGACTGACATCTGTAAGGAATGTGCAGTTTTTCCAATTGTGTTACCTGCAGGTTGACCGAGTTAAAAGAAACAGATGAATACCTAAAAATATATGATTTTTTTTTTGTTAACGGTTGAGATAGTAAGAGGTGAATATCTTAGGATTCGAATTCAAAACCTGTGACGAGTTTAAAATTCTCCTAATCATTGTGACAATGAACCATTATATGATTAAAAATAGCAAAAAGGTCTTAAGATTAGATAACCTAAGAGGATGTGCCATGGACATCACAATTGCCATTTTATTCTTGATGTTGATGAAACCTTTTTCTTGATTTTTACATGTACAATTATTACTCATGTTCAGATTTATTGCTTTAAAATGGGAAGTTCAGTCCACACTTTTCGCCTCCTTAGATATTATGGAAGAAAGAAATGTGACGAATATTAACTAGACATTCATGTTGTCGTCTCATCCATATCAGTCATCCACGAGTCGTGTGATTAGTTTGTCGTCAAAGATATCTGATCTCTCATGCAATGAAAGGTACTTTAAATTTTTATTTCCTCTTGGTGTTCCATGGGGCTGAGAAACTGGTTATTAAACCAGTAAAAGGCTTTCTCTATTTTTCCATTTTCACGTAAAAAATCCTTCTGTTTTTCAAAACATCTCCTTCATGACTGCAAATAGACAGTTGTGTTCATTGAAGAGAAGACAACCAGGCGGTTGTGTTTCATATAATTCTAGATAAAACAAATAAAGATTCGTATAAATAAAACCATCAAATCAAAAAACACCCTGCAACAGAAACTACATAATTTTTGTCTGTATTCCATTTGGTCGAAGACAAACCATTTGCAAGGAGGAGAAAATGGGAGCAACAGCTCACGAATTTGTTTCTTTATTGTTAACCAAAAATCATATGTTTTGTTTATTATTACATTAAGTTTTTCTGTTGCGATCGAGATTGACTCACAACAGCAGTTGTGGATTCCACAACAACTGCAACCAAAAACAATGCAATTGTCGACCTTACAACTACAATTATGAGTCCAGATAGAGACGGATGGACTGTAATTGAGAATTTGTCTATTATTACATGATGACTCATGTTTGCTGCATCAATGATGCTGACATTTCAATGAAGATTAGGACAAGATGCTAAATTGGCAAGGACAAGAATTAGACAAGAATGGCTCGACTTTGGCTGCGTTTGTTTAGAGAATCTCTAAAGCTCCCAAACCATGGGGGTGCATTTGTTTCAAAGGGTTGCAAGGGATCTAGTCCATGGAAGCTGCATACTTTCTATGACAACTCTCCTAGGATGTGTATTTTACTGTTCCCAATCCTATTCATTGTTCTACACTAATAAGAGTCAAAATTTTGTCCATGTCTGCTCCCAAAGCCACATTGTTTGTTTGAAGAAACTAAACGTGTGGGAGCCATGGAAGTTGTGGAACAAATAAATGCATCCCATACTTGTAGTTGCTCTACACCTTTCAATTAGAGTTAAGGAGATTGATAAAATTTGTAAATAATATCTTTGAAATTCTTTTTTATCATTAACAAATGATATTATCTGATTAAGTGGTAAAATGTCTGTTGACACAAGTATCAAGATAATTTGAGCATTATTAGCATAAATAACTTCGCTACTGTCTTGAAATGCAAGCTTCATTAGAAGCTTCTTTCAAGTAGGGATAATCTAGAATGGTGCAGGTTGTTATGTAAATACCTAGCCAATAGTAATATTAGGTCAATTCTTAACATAACCTCCAGACATGCATCTCTCATATAGAAGGGATTGAAGTCCTGCTTCAATATTATCAAGATCTTCAGCTTTTATGTTGTAAACAATGGAAGCTCAATTCTTTTCTGTGAAAGTAGGTGGAATGACCATGTTTCTTTAAAATTCGTTTTCTAGAACTCTTCTCACTTGCAAAATACGAAAAATGGACTTTAACCAAGACAATTTCATTATATCAGACTGAAAGGGTGAATCTATTTTATTCCAATCCGAGTTCTTCTTCGTCATTACTCCTACAACTGGCTGGTGTCATTAATTCTGTTCTTCTTTCTCGTGAGGAAGATTCTATTCTTTGATATCTTATTCAATCCAAAGCTTTCTTTGTTAAAAACTATTATGAATTTTTAAATGATGGAAGTCTTCGTTTAACATTCAAAATTAAGATTCGCAAAATTGTAGTGCCACTCAAAGGTGATTTTCATCTGGCTTGTCCTTAAGAATAAATTATTGTCCCGTGCCACCCTAGCTAAAAGGGACTGGTCTGGCCTTTTATACTGTGAATGCTTTGGCTTTCATTTGGAATCCATAACTCATATCTTTTTCCATTGCTCTTTTGTTAAAACTTTATGGAATTTTTTCTACATAATGCTAATACTTTGTTATCAAATTTCAGCTAAGTTCTAGCTTTTACATTGTAAAACTATCTCGAATTCAATATTAGTACTAAGTACTGGAACACCCTCGTTCAGGCTGTCTTCGGTCCTTTGATTACAATATTATATTCCATAATAAATGTAGAGATTTTAACTCAATATTTCGTAATCTTATGCCTTTAACTACCATTTGATTAGATAATGAAAACTCCAAACAGGATGCAGTAGCCTCTTCATCAACTATTGAAGTTCGACACACGTAACAGAGTTGAGATATGGAGCACACTGTTCAAGGTCAGCCATCTATCGTTGACCTAGGTCTTCATAAGGAAGTGGACACCCGAACTTTTGAGTTGAATGCAAACACTTATTGGGATAGATGGGATGGCAATTCCAATGTTGTCTAGACCTTCTTGCTTCTTGCCTCATGCTTCCCATTTTGTGGAGGATTTTATTATACTTTAATCCTTCTTACTAGGTTAGATTATTTTTTGGTCTGTACTCTGCTAACTGTCTGGTTTATTTTGGTATCTCTTTGTGGATGAGAATTTTGTATGATGTTTGGTGGTTGTACACATAACCAGGCTTTTTGATTATATAGGATGCATTTGGGTTAGCTAATGGGAGAAGCCAACTTTTAGCTCATATGCTAGAAGCCAGTTTTTGACATAAATTATAAAAGCTAACTTCTATAGGAAATGGTAGAAGCTTATTTAGTAAAATAAAGATCCATTCTAGATTCTGGTTTACTCATTTGTGTTAAAAGATAGATATAGCCATGAAGTAACCCCTCTTTTAAAAATCAAATTTATTGTAAAATCAAAGACAAAAATCGAACTTATTAATAGACATACAGAGATCTGGTCGTGTAAGGACATACAAATATCAAAGACAAAAATCAAACTTATTAATGGACATACAAAGATTAGAGACAAAAATGAACTTATTAATGGATATACAGAGATCAAAGAAAGAAATGAAATCTATAGCTGTCACTTCATGCTATCACTTCATCACAAGCTTCTCCTTGATGCTTCGAAAGCTTCTTGCCACTGTCGCCTCTCAATGATCTCATTGTTGCTTGGTGGATGAGAGGCGAGAGAGAGGGCATCTTGTGGAAGGATAGATCGGAGGGAGACAATCTGGTGGGGGCGACTGGTCGGAGACATTGGAGGAGGCAAGAGAGAGAGAGAGAGGGCATGAAGGTGGAAGCATAAATCAAGGGGGGGACCATAGGTTTGGAGGGGGCGACTGATCGAGAGAGGGAGAGAGAAGGTGTGTATATACACTCGAAGACAAATTGGGTAATAATAAGAAGAGACGTGGGGTAGTTTGGGAATTTTGCTGGGATAAATCCCAACTTCTACAAAAAGTGAAGAAAACCCAGCTTCTAATACATGTTCATTTCTAGAATCCAAAAACCAACAACTTCTTCCAGAAGTCGTGGCTTAGTGGTTTGTTTAGGGTGGTTTCTTGATACAGACCCAACCCATGGACTTGAACCGGTGAGGTCGAGTCGATAGAGCTGGAAGTTCGTGTCGTGGTGGTGAAGCTTAATTGCTAATGGCTAGTTGTTAGTCATTATCGCTATTATGGATTGTTGGAAATAACCCAACATTTGTTGGACATGTGGTAAGAAGATTAGGTTATTAATATTGAATTGTTACGTTAGTTGGATGGGCCCATGTGGGATGTATAAGTAATGTTTATAATGGAGACGAAGGATATATAGAGATGTAAACCCATTTCACTTCTCCTTCTTCTTCTTCTTCATCTTATCAAGCAGAGGTTGAGGTTTTTCCTCCCTCCAACCATTGTTTTCTACTCATTTCTTTCTCTGTCATCCTAGTGTGTTAATGTGAACTAACATCATAGGTAGGAATTAGTACTCCTCACTGTCGCTCATCATTCGACGATCTCTCCATCTCCAAGTTAAGGAGGATTGTGACAATCTGGTATTAGAGTCGGTTTCTTCCAAGCTCTTTGAAATTAGAAGTGAAGGTGACAACAAGATGGAGTCTATAGAGAAAATGGATCTTCTGTTACAATTGCAATAGGAGCAATTGAAGGAGACATTTGAGACCCGAGCATTGCTTAAGGAAGTGGTTAGAGACATTAGAAACTCGAGCAATTTTTCTTATTTTGCTTCTAAAAAGGGACTTCTAGTTTTCTTATTCCATAATTATTATTCCGTAGTAGGGTTAAATGAAGTTATTCTGAAATATGCATGTCTATATTATGTTTATTTCTTTTAATAAAATAATACATATATAATAGGTGTATATATCTTTCATATTAGATAGTATTTTGATAATCAAGTTAATCATTATTAATCTACACATTTTCACTTGTTGCAATACTTATTCCAATAGTTATTTTATTTTTCAATTGAATCACAATTTCTTCTTATACACACTTATTTATCTAAAAACGAAAATCACTTTCCAAATAGAATAATAATACTATCAGAATATTAATACTACTTTCCATTTGATAAGGGTGCCAGATCATAACCCGACAACCTTACACTCCTAATAAAAGAAGTCACAAATACCCATGGAGGGGGCTTGCTTGGTCACTCAACTTGCATGGACAATTCGATAGACAAAGCATTAGCGATTTACTAGAAGAACAGAAGAATAATCTCTAAACTAAGCATGACAACAACGTTGACCATGTCGAGGCTCCAACAAGCACTAGCAACATTTCGTATGTGGAACTCGTCGACCCACATCGATGGATGTATTGTACTCCTTGACTTGCCACGTGTCTAGATCCTAACAATCAAGGATATTATAGATAGGGTATAGAGAACCTTGCCCCTATAAATAGTAACATATTTTCCAAGATACACAAGTATTATTGATTTCAAACATCTAAACTTCATTCTTGCTCTTGAGTTAACTTAGGCATTAGAGGAGACATACCGACTAGATCGGCTCCCTCTTAACTTTTTCTATTCGTACTGCTTGTAGGCCTTGAGTTCAACCTCAACCAGTGTAACAGTCCAAACTCCCTAACTTCAACCTATGTAGCGGCCCAAGGTTCCCAACCTTAACTTCCTTAGTTGAACTTGATCCATATTGAACCGTGTGATCCCCTATGATTATCATTTATTCTTATTTTTCTAATTCTACGTCCAAAGAGAGATTGCATGATTCTTAGCGCCACCAATTGCATTAGCAATCACACAAAGGATCATTATGGAATATAAGATAGGATTGCAGATCATGGTGCCATTCTGTTAAATTTATTTATCATATCCTTTCATCTACAACTACATGGAGGTTAATTTTATGTTATACTATATGATTAATCTTAATTTAGGTTCCTTGTAAACCCATTGTTTCAAAAAATAGGGGAAAAATGCTATTTAAATATCGATTAAATGTTTTTTACATGATACTATTTTTTGAGTAAGAAATGGTTGTTTTTTAATATAATATTATTGACTTGTTATCATTGACATTATTTGACTATATAAGTATTTATTTATTTACTTATGTTTGTCATTTGTTTAATTATTTAATTTATGTTTTTGCATAAAATCAGGTGTGGTTGAACAATAATTGCATATATTCTAAGTTATGTTATTTGAATTAAATTACTTGTGTTAAGATTTGATAGTACCATGTATTCAGGTAATTTATTGAATGTTGTCACTTATATGCATGTTATACATTTATTTTTTATTTTTTTTAATTTTAATCATATTTTTCTTAAACACATGTTTAGACTTCTGTAGGAAAGTTAATCTGTATGGATTGTTTCCCATTTTTTATAACACTGTCTAAACTACATGCATAATGTAAGATTTGACAACTTACACCTACACTAATCAAGTATCAAGTATGTAATCTAGAAGTTGAGTCAACGTAAAACTTCTGTAGGAAAGTTAATTATTCCGGACATAGCATGAGAAAAGCAAACTTTCCGTAAAAACATGCAAATAACCCCTCGATTTCTCTCCCCCTCTCTCCCTCTTTCTTCCACCAGAGTTCTCCTCCTCAACGATGGTGGTGGTGGATCTGGGGGAGTTCTCGTCCGACGCCTTCGACCCCAAGCGATGGATCAACACCGCCCTCGACTCCCGTCACCCACAGGACCCCCTCGACCGCTACCTCTCCGATCTCGAGGAGAACCTCCGCTCCGCCGCCGAGACCATCGCCGACGCGCTCGAGCGCCCGCGCGCCGACGCCGTCCGCCGAGTCCCCGTGGCAGTCCGGGACGTGATCCGCCTCCGGGACGAGGCCACGAGCCTCCGGGGTGTCGTCTCTGGCATCCTCCTCAAGCTTAAGAAGGTACGTACGTGCGTACGGGGTGTGATCTGCCTCCCGTTCCCCTCGTGGATCCGTATTTGGTGCGGTTGGTTATTGGGATTCTATGCGGATTGATGCAATTGGCTAGGGTTCTTCGTGGATTTTAGTGTGGAACGTGGTTGATTGTCTTAGAGTGGAGTCTCGATTTACTGATTTAGCAATGCTTAGTTTTGTGGAAACAGAATTTAGCTTGAATTGAGAAATACTGTGGAAGGAAATGGTATTGCAGACTTCAAGTGGTAACAAATAGTGATTTGGTAACTGGAGTAGGAGCTATGAGATTATCAGCTGATTGGATTGCATTTTATTAATCATAAACTAACTACTGCACTATGCTCTTATAGTCAATTGGATGTTGAAAGTAAGGTTTTTTCTCTCTCGAGGAACTTGATGATGATTTCAGCGAGTGACTGATTGTAGGTGGAAGGAACTTCAGCGGAATCAATAGCTGCTATTGCTCAAATTGATATTGTTAAGCGAAGGATGGAAGCAGCATATGAGACTTTGCAGGTATGATGGAACAATTTGTTTTCTGTATAATCTGATGACTGGAGACGGAGGTAGAGGCTATTTTTGTGTCATATTAAACTAGTTGAAGGCTTACATCTTTTTTGGGGAAAAAGGATGCTGCAGGACTTACCCAATTAAGTGCAACAGTAGAGGATGTGTTTGCCAGCGGAGATCTTCCTCGTGCTGCAGAAACTTTGGCCAACATGAGGCACTGCTTATCGGCAGTTGGCGAGGTAAGGGGCTGCTTTCCATGCTTGAGTCAGTTAATCGTATATTAGGAATCAGTTTACCTTGTGGTAACTTTCCTAGTAAACAAGAGTGAGAATAGAATACAAGTTATATTTCAGGTTGCTGAGTTTGCCAACGTGAGAAAGCAGCTCGAGGTCTTAGAGGACAGGCTAGAAGAAATGGTCCAGCCCCGTCTTTCCGATGCTTTATCTAATCGGAAGGTCCTACACATATTCTCCGTTTGTGGGTCTTCATATTATTTTGAAGCATTCTTTGGTGTCTTCTTTTGAATTTGTTAACCTATTACTCCTAGACAATTTCTACTTAAAAATAAAATGTAGGTTGATGCTGTCCAAGATTTTCGACAAATTCTCATTCGGATTGAGAGATTAAAGTCTCTTGAGATGCACTACACCAAACTGAGTATGACGCCAATAAAGAAACTTTGGGAAGAATTTGACTCGAGGCAGCAAGCAAATAAGGTTGGGAGTGAGAGGCAAGATACTGAATTCAATGTCAATAATCCTGTATCTAGTGCATCCCTTCGGTCCTTTTCCAGCTGGTTGCCCAATTTTTATGATGAAGTTCTTCTGTATCTCGAGCAAGAGTGGAAGTGGTATATTGATTATCTTTGACAGCCGTATCATCTAATCTTTTGTTGTGTTTTTGAATTTCTCTTGAATAATGAGCTGAAATTCCATAATGGGTATTCTATGTTGAGTCTTAAGAACATTATTGATGGTATATCAAATTGTTTTGATTCTCTTGGTTAAAAAAAATATTTGCCGGCCTGTTTTTCTATTGCATATTTTGGAAGGTTTTGTTTAGCGATTGTTTTCCTTTACAATTAATAGTTATGGCATAAGTCTTTACAAGTTAATACTTCAGAACTAACTTTTGCCACTGAAGTAGGTTTAAACCTATAACCTATAAGTACCATCTCTAAGTGATCATATCTAATACTTTATTAATAACGGAGTATAGAATGAGACATAGCCTCAGTGAGTATTTGGTAAGCTACCTATTTATAACATAATTAATATTTTTTTAATTTTATAGTAGATAGTTTTGTAAGAATAACAATTGAATGCCTTGTCCACCTACTAAAATTTGAAATTATGTTCAACCTAAGTAAAAAAATCCATAATCACTTTAAAATACCATTAATCACATCCATAACTTGAATTTTCATACAAGGTTTGGATCTTACCAAAACAGCTGGGGGCTCAAAATAAGCCCTAAATCCCATTATTATATTTTTTTTATGATGAATTTCTATTAGACCTGTCAAATGGATCGTGTTGTGTACCTATCGTGTCATGTATAAACGTGTATACTATACGTATATGTTAAACCCAAACACGACCCATTTAATTATCGTGTACCTAATATTAAACCCAAACACGAATTGCATGTTAACGTGTATACATGACATGATCCGTTAAGTACATGTTTAAGTGAATTGTTTCGTTTTGACACGATAATGATTTGATTAACATGAGTACATGTTTATTACACGGTTACACGTTTAATACAAGATTACACATTTAGTATATGTTTAACATTTACATGTTTTGTACACGTAGAAAAATAAAAAACAAATCAATAAATTATAAAACCAATCATGAAACAATATTTCACAAGTTCCATTGTTCCATATGTTAATATCATAAGTCTACAACATATCATAAATATCCGCTACTCAAAATAATGAAAGTTATAATCTATATACATGATTAGGTAATATGTACTTATCGTGTACTTATCAGGTTTTTTACCTTAGACACGAAAATAACCCGTTTAATAATTGTATTTACCGGATAGACATGATAAGTACACGAGACATGATAAAGGTAAACCCAAATACGGTTATATCGTGTCGTGTCAGAAATTGACAGATCTAATTTCTATCCACTTGTTTGGTTTGTGTTGATTTCCCAAGCATCTAGAGATATATTTTTATATGCATATGATGTTTTTTCTAGCAGTAATCAGAAATTTATTGAAAAAAGTTTTGAAAAGAAATACAAGAGCAGAAGCTTATCAAGAGAGTAAGCAAACAAAATGGAAAAAACAAGAACACAAAGCAAAGAGGTGCAATCTTACATAGGCAGTAGCTGCTCAAGCCAGTCCTGAACAAAACTGCCAGAATCCTCAGTGACACCCCTAGTCAGAATCCACTCCAAAACATAAGCAATGATGTGATCTTGGATCACTGCTAAACTGTGACACCCATCACTGCAGTTTTGACAGTTCCTCTCAATCCAACAAATGCACCAAACCACATGAGGAAGAACCCTCCAAACTTTCCTCCCTTGTCCATGGCACCTCTCTTTAATGATCCATAGCTGCCAGATTTTCTCGAGAGTACCGTCTCAGACCTTAGCAAAAATATCTCTCCCAAGCTAAGAATGCCATCAATCCCTTACCATGATACAATCCCAAAGAAGATGTGTAAAGTCCTCAATAGTCAGATAGCGAACAGAACATGTGCTCACAAAGTGAAACCCATATCTTTGCAGAGCTGATCCCTAATTAAATAAGTTCATCCTTTGATCAGTATGAGAACTAAATAATGATACTGAGCATGAATTTTGTTATACTTATGGCATTATAAGCAACAATTAAAACTTGGTTGGATCAATATCTTCTGTAAGAACTAAACAAACAGTACATTGTTCATTTTTATGATAAGCTGCAATTAAAACTCAAAACTTTGCCAGAAATTGACAAAGGAAATTTTTGCAGGTGCATGGCTGCTTTACCTGATGATTACAAAGCTTTGGTGCCAAAATTGCTGGTTGAGGCAATGTGTATGCTAGGAGCAAGTTTTGTTTCCCGCATTAATATTGCGACTGGAGAGGTTGTTCCTGAAACAAAGGCTTTGAACAAAGGTTGCAAGATGAAGTCCTGCCTGAATCAAATTTATTTTCTTATCTGAGTGCTTTCACTTGTTTGTGTCAAATTTATTTCACCCTATGACAATTTTACTAACTTATTGATGTTTTGACGATTTCAAGGAATTATGGATCTGTTATCTGGGGATATGCCCAAGGGTTCTAGGATTGAGACTAGACATCTTAAGGTTCTGATTGAACTGCACAATACAACAGATGCTTTCGCAAGAAATATTCAGCATTTATTTTCAGAATCTGATATTCAAGTCCTACTGAGCACACTTAAAGCTGTCTATTCACCTTATGAATCTTTTAAGCAGAGGTACACACGGAATCAAAAAGTACTTGTTATCTGGTTTCTTGTGTATTTTTTTGGGTGTTTCCAAGTATGTCATTATGTATTATTTCTATTTTTCTAGGTATGGACAAGCCGAACGTGCCATCCTTTCTTCTGAGATTTCTGGTATAGATCTCCGGGGAGCTGTAGCACGTGGTGTGGGTGCACAAGGAATTGAACTTAGTGAAACAGTAAGGAGGATGGAAGAATCCGTCCCACAGGTTATAGTGCTACTTGAAGCAGCTGTTGAGAGATGCCTCAATTTTACTGGAGGTTCTGAGGCAGGTGAACTTATCTTGGCTCTCGATGATACCATGTTGCAGTACATTTCCTCCTTGCAGGAGACCTTGAAATCATTAAGGGCTGTGTGTGGTGTTGATAATGTCATACAAAATGACCCCAAAAAGGAGATTGGGTTAGAGAAGAAGGAAGCAACACGAATAGTAGATATGGTTTCTGAAGAGGAGGAATGGTCCATTGTCCAAGGAGCATTGCAGATTCTTACTGTTGCAGATTGTCTAACTAGCAGGTGCTCTGTCTTTGAAGCTTCCCTAAGAGCCACTCTCGCGAGGCTCAGCACTACTTTATCTCTTTTCATACATGGTTCAAGTCTGGGGAACACTCATGCAGCCGTAGATGATGGGGAAGTATCACTAGCTGGAAAGGCTGTGCTGGATGTAGCAACCTTGCATCTTATTGATACATCCGAGAAGTCTAGAAAGCTTTTTAGTCTCTTAGAACAGGTAATGGTCCACCCCTCATGAACTTTCTTTTTGAGTGTCGAAATTTGGATGATACAATCACACTGAATTGCTTTTCTAGTATGTCACAGTCATTCACTGCATTTGGTTGCTCTATCTTAACATACATGCGTTTCAAAAAATTAAATGGGAAAATTAAAAGTCTGTTCTCACTGTAATGGATCTTTTTCTTTATTTATGGAAATAGTTATTTGTTTTTCGAAAAAAAGGTTAGTTAGTCACATGAGCACATAGTTTAGTTAGTTGCATTGTCCTCCTTTGCAAAAAGGTCAAAGTTTGTAATTTTGTATCCCACCAATAACAGAATATTAGGGGATTTTGAAGTTGTTTCCTCCCACAATGGTTTCCTTCCCACATATGGGTGGTTTTTCCTCTCCACCCACTGGTGGATGTATTTTGAGATTACAATCTAATATCAAAAAGGGAAAGGGAGTGTCAGACTTGATTTAAGTTTTGACAAATGTGTTTGTTAGAAACAACATGTTTTTTAATGTTTGGAAGATTTGATATATTCATATGTTTGGTGTTCTAATTGATATCTTTTGCATGATTTAATGAAGGATAAATCTGATTTCTCCTAGGATCAATCAAATATGAGAAAGAATGGTTCTATGCTGGTAGCTGCATGGTTAATGTTTTTTCTAGCGTTTATGTGGCTTTGCAAGACATTGCATCAAACATAGAGCAATAATATGCATAAAATTATTGATCAGTATCCAGTATCCACAAAGCATTATTTCGTCTAGTAGGCCTTATTCTTGAGGATCTATCTGGGATCCGATATTTTGGCCACTTTTTGTCTGATATCCCACTTGATATATTGCTTTTAAAGTCCAACTCCACTTTCTTAGCAATGCAATTCTTTTTTGAGCAGTCAAAGGAAAAGATTTTATTTCAAAACCAAGGGAAAAAACAAGGAAAAAAGGCCAATGCAACTTTGGAGTGTCAAACTTTTGAAAAGCATTTACTGCTGAGCAGGATAACCTACTTGGAGCAAATATGTGCTTTCAGCAAATCAATTATATACAGTCCCCCGATTTTATGATCTCTTTCTTTTATGATTTTTTTTCTGCAATTAGCCTCAACTAGGGATTCATTGAGGCTCTTATTGGTTTCAAGGAAATTATGTTTTAGTGAAAAGTAGAGATTGGGGGAGTCTATTTTCAAATGTTTGCAACGGGTACAAAATTGGTTTAGAAGTAAATTTTGGTTTTTGAAGTTGCTTTTCTTTGTTTCGTCTGGGCATGGAGATACTCAATATCTTAATATTTTGGAGGTTCAGAGAAGTCACTAAAGTCTACTTAGAAGAGTTCATTGCTAACAATAACACAAATACTTCAGAACTTTACTTCTTTCTTCCAGACTAATTTCTAGGAAACTGATTGGACTTTTTGTTGCAGCTAGTAATACCTGCTAAAACATTTTTCTGAAACACCTAGCTTTGTAGCATTGTCATGTTAATGTCATTCAGTTACTTCCTATACCTGTTTATCAACTAACTACAGAGATTTTATGATCCTGCAGTCAAAAGATCCAAGGTTCCACGCACTTCCTCTTGCATCCCAAAGAGTGGCAGCATTTGCTGATACAGTAAATGAACTTGTTTATGATGTCCTCATTTCAAAAGTGCGCCAGCGCTTGAGTGATGTTTCTCGGTTACCAATCTGGTCTTCTGTAGAAGAGCCCAGTGCACTTCCTCTTCCAAGTTTTAGTTTCTACCCACAAGCGTATGTCACCAGTGTGGGAGAGTATCTTCTCACTTTACCTCAACAGCTGGAACCACTGGCTGAAGGCATCTCTGGTGCTGAGACAAGCACTGAAGAAGCTCAATTCTTCGCTACTGAATGGATGTTTAAGGTAAGGATAGCTTTTAACATTGTAATTTGCTTTCCACTAAACCAGTATATGTTTTTATAACAAAATTGCGACAAAAGACCATGATCTAAGACTTCAATAACACAACCTTCTAAATTATAGCACAGTTGTAACTGCATTTACAGAAAATATTTGTGAAGTCTATCAGGCTACTTAAGTACATATGTTTGATCCTATATTCACTGGGAAAATTTTAGCAAACAATTAGAATGCTGATGCATGGAAATGTACGATATGTATTTCATGGCAAACTGTTGATCATGAAGTACTTGAAAATCCAGAATATGTTGGGAGAATCACGCTCATTTTCCCCATTGATAGCATCAAAAAAGTTGATTTCTTCCTTTTTTCCCCATTTATATGTTGTGAAAGTTGATCAATTTATCTCTAGGTAAGTGTTGCCAGTGAATCTATTGCTTTCATTCTTTCTGAATTTCGCAACACTGGCAGGTTGCAGAGGGTGCAACTGCTCTTTACATGGAGCAGCTTCGCGGAATCCAATATCTAACAGATCGTGGTGCACAACAACTATCAGCAGACATTGACTACTTGACCAATGTCCTCTCTGCACTATCAATGCCAATCCCTCCATTCCTAGCTACATTCCACACCTGTGTCTCTAACACAAAAAACAACCTCCGTGATCTTCTGAAGCCGGATGGTGGAAACCAGCTCGATGTACCTACTGCCCATCTGGTGTGCAAGATTCGGCGCTTGACCCTTGATCAGTGAATTTGTTTCAATTCATGTATCAATTTTTGCACTTCCAATATAGCCATAAAAAAAAAGAAGAACTAACCTAGAATGCACCTCAGTAGATCGTTTTTTTTATTTATAATTGAGTATGTTCGTAGAAAAATTTCTTTTCTGTAAGAAGTATTGTACCATTCCTTAAATCATCTTGCATTTTGTAAGCAGCCTGGATTATACTGTGATAGAAACCTGAAATTATCTAGACAGCAGAAATTTTCAGTAGTTGCCGAATGGAAGCTTGGCTCTTCCACGTACTTGGCTGTGTTTTTCCTTCCAACAGCAGAACAGTACCTCATTGAAGGTCATTCATTTCCCAGGATAGCGTTCACTGAGAAACATCTTTTTATTTAGCTTCAACCAAACCGGAGTATAAATGCAAGGCTAGATATGAATAGATCTTCCAGACAACAGTGGTTTCAGTAAGAAACATAAACATGTGATCATTGTTGTGGTTAATCATCCATAAATTTTTTTCTATGAACTACTGGCCTTTTTAACAGTTTAATACATAACATAAAATGCTATTTTATACACCTTGTCCTCTTTTTTTTCAAAAAGATGTTGAGAAATAGCCAATAAGGGTTCCGGTGCTTCAAATTTCTTTCATGTAGATAAGGAATAAAAGAAAGGAGTTGATACAATAATACCAGTTAAACGGGAAAGGGGATGTAGCTCAGATGGTAGAGCGCTCGCTTAGCATGCGAGAGGTACGGGGATCGATACCCCGCATCTCCATTACGTCGTCCTTTTGTGAACCACTTTTTATCAACTTATTACTTAAGATGAACGAGCAGTGCACCTCTTCTTACTTTATGTATTAATGTGGCGTTCGAAGGAAGGATGCAAGCTAAAAAAAATTATTTGGAAACTTGGAATGCACTCTCATCAGATATGTCCCAAGCAAATTTTTTTTGAAAGCCTAATAAATTTTATTAAACCTAAGAGTTTTTCCTCTTATACAATAGAGGAAAAAGAAGGCACGAAATATGCTTATATGCAATCATAGTATAGGAAATCAATGTCACATATGTGACATGCTTTTACAATGTAGTCATACAAGGCAAACTCGTGAAAATTACATTGACCACAGGTTTCAAAAGAATCAGGCCGAAAGCAAAAGTACGTCAGCAATTGCCCTTGTTGGCCACTATGTTTCAACACTACATGAGACATAGCATCTGTATATAAGCAATTTCCAGAAGCTTCAGTCCTTGCCCATGTATAACATCTAGATCTTCCCTTGAGTTCGAGAGGCGTAACCTGCAAACCATGCGACTCTCATGAGCTGGACTCCTAGAATCAGCACCCACCATGAGACCAGACCACGGATGCTTGCCACTGCCCAACTGGGTGCACCAATCTCAATTCCCAATCTCAGCCCCCTCATCAGCTGCAATATCCTATAAGCCTCGTAAACAACTGGGATCACTAGCCACACGGGGGACTTCCAGTGCCATGTTAGCATCTCTGTAAGCATTTGCACAGCCAGAAGTAGAAGGTAGGGACCTAGCAGCACTGCAAACGGAATGAAAGGCAGATGAGGCTCTAGAAAGCCTCTGTGGGAGAAAAAGAACACCACCAAAGGGATAAAGAAACCCACAAGACTTGCAGAAATATTCCACAACCTGTACGTAAGAGGGACTTGGTAAAGACCTGCATCAGTCGTGCTCTTTGGCCTGGCACACGCGTCAGCCATGAGAAGAAACAAGGTTGCACCCATGTTAAAAATGCAATCAAGTCCAACCAGTGAAAGAAGACCAGCTGTATTGGGGCCAAGGAATACAGAAGACAATGGCAACCATAATGTGGGCAGCATGCCTGTCGCGAGTAGGACAGAAGGTCCTAAAAGCCACAGGGGCCACTTAAGGGACTGCTGCAATATTGATGGCTGGTTCACTGTGTCTAGAGCTTCCATTTCTCTCTCTACGATTGGAAATTCAGATGTGTCCACAGAATTAATGGATTCAACTATGTTGCTTCCTTTAACAATTTTGGTGTCATCGTCTGCAGAGGCATACGTTGGAGAAGTCTCCCAAGGCAGCGAACTGGAGAAAAGCACAGGAAAGATTTTTTTGTGAGTATGGAAGATTTTCGACCTCTTAAATGGAGTTGAAATTTGCCTTGCAGCTAAACAATGAATCTGGCACTTTGAAATGCCATGCTTCATTATATTTGGGACAGGAAAATATAGGGAGGCCATTTCCTTTGTCAGCTGCTTCAACCTTTAGGTAGATCTGTGTGAGGATTTCAGCCTGGGTTTCTGCATTACAAATGTGATGGGAAACAACATACTGTCAAATAAGATGTACTGGCATTGCTAACTGGGAAAAAAAAGGAAATACGATTGCAATTATCAAACATAATACTACAGAGAAGAATATAAAATTATAATTTAGAAACAAAAACAGATGAATATCAGTCTGTCCATCAGCACACCAATCATATATGTTGTAACTACACTATAAATAACTGCATTTAGGCGGGGAATAGAGCAGGGGAAAATCAATGCTTTCTCTCTTCTTGTTCAGACTCATGTCAAGTTTAAGGGAACAATGATGACCATTCTTATACAAGGTATACCGCAAAAGATTGCATAATCAAGGATTTAAAAGCAGCCTCTTCAATGCCTAGATCTTCCTTGACGACACCAAATTTATAAGGTTGATGCCACATTGATAGGGAATCACAAAACATTTATTGAATTAACACTTGTGTCTGACCCAGGTAGATGCACTTATAATTTAAGGGTACATATGAAAAGAATGACCATATATAATAATTAAAGATGTGATCCATGCTTGGATAGTTAACTAGATCCTCCACATATTACAATTATGTCCATTAACATGGATTTTGAAAAATTCTCAATTAATGTTGGAATAATTAGTGCCATACCATAAGCAAAAAGACACTGACTAGGAAATCCAAAATGTCCATGCAACAGATTTAAAATCAAGCTAATAATGTCTAGATATATTTACAAAACTTACATGCACTTACTCAGGGATAAAACGTTAAGATGCTACCTTGATTTACATCCTCCACAATCACCAATGACCATTTTAGTACTATAAACTACAACGAACCTGTGTAAGTTTATAAACATTGCTGATGCCCATTGGTAATGATACAAATGAGATAAATTGTTAACATCCTCTTTCTCCTTTATGAGGTTCTCAACTCAAGTTAATTAATCATAGGCTGCATTTTGTAATGATTTTAGTTCAATGACAACTGATTATGACATTTTGTAACCAATCAATAAGTACTAATACGTACAAATATAATTAGTTCTTTGGCTGGTTGGACGGAAATTCAATTCAGGTTTCTTAATTTTTCTTTCACTCACAGATTTTGATACTTGATAAAAATCGTTAACTCACTGAGAATTTGACTTCTGTCAAATTTGTATATAATAAGCTGGACAACTTCTATGGTTAACTGACTTTATTTCTCATTTGATAATGATTCTGGCTATAAAAAGATTCCTCTAAGAATCAGTGTGCCAGAATCTTTACCAAACACAGCCTCCTTCTAAGATACAACTTCTCACATTATTTTTGTCTACGCATTCCATTCCACATCATGACCAGTAGTAGAGGCGATGTTTCGACAACATGGTAACAGCTTAACACCAAACTAGCAACAAATCACTGAGATCACCGTGTGATGAGGTGGTAATGCTCATCACATATTGCTTTGCTGGTACTTTCCCTTGAAATTAACCATGAAGGAAGATTTAATTTTAACTCTCTACTTGGCTTAAGCTCACTGTATGCAGTATAAGCAACTTTGTCCGATTCCCGAATTGCAGTCTAACTAGACTGGATTACTAGTAATTAAGGTATATCAAGACATACTAAGTATACAACCAAACTGTCATACACAAGCAAATGCAAGGAAAAAAGTGAGGCCTAAATCTTGCACAAGATGTACAGCTTGGATTTTCACTTGCAGGGAAAAACATTATTGATGGCTGATGACAACATGGGCTTACCAAAGTTTAACCCAGGCTTGTAAGCTGACCACCTTAGTTGCTTACACAAAAGTCTACACTATGCAGATATTACATAAGAAAAACTTTAATACTAATGATCCAAGCATATCTTACTCTTATTTTTTTGCTAAAAAAAAAGGGGAAAGGGAAAAAAACCATAATTGTTGGGAAACATTTTTATTGTTTTAGTTTTCACCAAGGTTCTTTTGCGGTTTATATTGATTGGATCTCTTTTATCATATCATTACAGATATTGATGATTCAATTGAAACCTTTCCTAAAATCCTTTCTGAACCAAGCAAAACTCAAATCAGACAAATAGATTCTAGATTGTCTGTTTGGTTTTCCTTTAACCATAGCTTATCTTGTATCCCTTATGACACAGAAAACACATGTATTAAAGCCAAAACTCACTTAAATGGTTGTAAAAACAGAAAGTCTAGATCTTGATGTTTTACTCTTTTATTTGAATGATGCTTTGCTTTGTGTTCCTGAAATAGCACAAAAAATACATGAATATTTAATTTAGTTTGATGTACGGTCATAACGTTTAGGAATTTAGTTCAATGACAACTGATTATGACATTTCGTAACCAATCGATAAGTAATAATATGTACAAATATAATCAGTTCTTTGGCTGGTTGGATAGAAACTCAATTCAGGTTTCTTAAGTTTACTTTCACTTGCATAGTGTGCTATGTATTTTGTGATTGTTAAAAAATCGATCTGTTTTTTAATTAACTTAAGAGTTTTCTGATGGTACATGGAACCCACTCTATCTAAAAAAGCCCCGTCTCCACCACTAATGACAAATGAAGCGTTGCAAATTATCCAAATGAAAAAGGATAAATTCAGAAACAAACATTAACAAAAGGGTATCGCAATCTTCGCTGCAAATCTAATCAAGTAGAAACCGATTCAAATTCCAGCCCTTTTTTGGGTTTCCACAGAAACCACCAGATCATTCGCTACCTGTCTACCCACCACAAATAAACAGATACAGGAATCAATATCACAAACACAAAAATTAAACTTCTGGGATAACCAGAAGATTCCATTCAAGCATGCAAACAGCTATCTAGATCACGATTCGACAAGGGCAAGTGAGGAAAATTCAAAAAATAAAATATAATAATAAAAATGAAATTTTGGGTATATTGATAACGTTTTCTACCTCAGGGTTGAGACCGAATCCACTCTCCGGCGTTGCGGTTGCGGACGCGAAGTCCCTCGTAACCCCACCGCAGTGCTTCATGAGCGTCTGCAAGGCTCTGTTCTTGTTGGGTTGCGTGAGCCCTAGCCCTGATACGAAAATGATATAGATACGAATGGGTATAGATATGAAAATGATATATTTATGTCCTTAAAAAATAAATACAGATATAGATACGAATAAAAAAAATAGTGATTATAGAATATCAATAATTTTTATACGTAAGGCTTGAATTATAAGGCATAAAACTGTAAAACCAACCCCTAATTTCTCTTGCCCTCAATAAGTAGCTAGAGGAGGTCATGAGAACTCAACCTCCATTGTATTTCTTCCATGTTTCAGGAAATCAGTTTGTGCTCACTGTTGCATCTTTTATGTATATACACAATTGTTCTATTGATGATTTCATCGCTTTTTTAATACAATTTTTAGACTGAAAAACAAGGCAAAGACCGATAATCTATTGTCTTTGGATTCTTGATTATCACTAATTGGACTTTACATGATTAATCATTCTCTTTCACTAATCTCTTCCTTTTTGACCTAATAACTATCGTGTTTTATTTTCCAGTCGAAACTACTGCCTGTGCGGGGGTTCCGAGTTTTATTTTGGTCCTCTTGGGTCACTTTTAGATTTTGTTTACGACAGTTCCTTTTCTACCTTACCTTTAGCTGCTAATCTAGATCTAACTGTGGACTATTTTTTGCGTGGTAAATCGTTAGCTTGCAGTTGGCTAAAGAGTCTAAATCTCTGTCGACTGAGCTTGGACAAGGCCCCCTTCTTGTCTGGTTGGAGTAGTTTTCCGTTTATTATTGAGTTTTACGAAAGATCCAGCTATAGGGATCTTCAGACTCTTCCTAGGGAGACTATGTCCTTACGGCGGCTCTCCAGCGACTGTGAGGCTTGCACCTCGACGGAGGAAGTTTCCTCGGTCTATCTCATGGATTTGGAGAGTCTTTTTTCCTTCTCTTCCCCTTCTGACCCAGTGGTCTCCACGGGTGTGTCGTCCGGGCTGCCGCCGGTAGGTGACCGGAACCCTAGCGTCTTGACTGAGACGATAGGGCGTCAGCCTGCAGCCACTGACAGCTCTGACGGTGCAGCAGTGTCTGCTCCGTGTTTCGTGTGGAACTTTTCTTCCTTTTGTGTTCTCGTGTTACTGCGGGATCACGATAAGCCGCCTCTTATCGTAGAACACTATCCTGATACCTCATCGGGTGCCGGTGCTTTACATTATCCCTGTGAGCATTGTACCTGTCATAATCTGGACTCAGCCTTTGAGCCCCGAGTTGGCACAGACCGCTCCAATCTCGCTCTGGTTCTCGAGAGTTGCTCTGACAATGGGCATTCATTGCGCTGCATTCCCGCCTCCCTTGACGACTGTTTGTTGTCTTCTCTCTCTGATTGTTTCGCTTCTTCGCTTGGTTTCGAAAACGGCTCGGAGTCACACGCTCCGCTCGAGACACAATTAGTGGTAGAGCATGCCCATTACATTTCGACTAATGATCGCTTTTATGACGAAGGTCATTTCAAGCGCCGCTCTCCTGTCTCTCACGACGCCTGTCTGACGCACTACTGTGCTGATGCACGTCTCCCTCGCCTCCTTTTTCCAGTGGCGGTTCGAGTCTTTCTTTCGCACGATCTTCTGACGAGAAGAAATCTTCTGACAATCTGGATTCTTCTATTCCTCCCCCATTTTTAGGCTCCCACTTTACTCCCCTCGCCTCTCCCATCCCTAGCCAAAGGAAAAACTCTCATTCCTTTGCGGAGCCTCCAGAGTGGATCACGGTGTAGCGTCGGAAGACTTGCTCCCCCTGGTAACTTTCTGTCGAGCCTCGGGCCGTTGCTTTGCCTGTGGCCTTCTTGGCCACACCAAGAGCAACTGCAAATATTCCAGTTTATGTTTTCGTTGTCTTTCTCCTACTCACTCAGTGGCTATTTGTAAATTTTTCCAGGAAGGGAAATAAGCCGCTCCTCCTTCTAGAATGGCGGGTCAATCCCCTCATTTTCCTACCATCATTCCTCCCTCTGAAGTTACATGTGACCTCCTCCTCTCCCTCTCTTGCTGTGCTCTAGTCTCCTCCCACTCCACCCAGCTCTCCAAGGAGTTGCTAGAACACCATATTACGACACACTGGCTTTTGGCTTCCGGAGTGGAAGTCAAACTCTCGGCCCCTGGTAAATTTTTACTGAGATTTCCCACCCCTAAGATTAAGGCAGATACCCTGAACCTCTACGGTTCTTCCTTGCAATCTCTTTCTGTGTCCTTTACCCACTGGTCGCCACAGTCTAATGTGGTTTTCACCCTTCGTGAGGAGGGAGTTTGGGTCAGACTGGAGGGTATCCCACACCATTTATGGAACGTCGACGTTTTTAGATGTATGGTTGTTGACTTTGCAGACCTTTTAGAGGTGGACCTTTCTGTAGAGAGTGCAAAACAACAAAGTTTTGCTAGGTGTCGTATTCTGCTGCACTATGGCAAAGACCTTCTGGATACCCGCTTCTACGCTTTCGGGCGTATCGTCTACCTAATCAAGTTCAGAGCTAGCTGGGATCTTTGCGATCCCTCCCCTCCTACGCAACATACCCCTGCCTCCTGGTCCGCTAGACCTTCTCCTGTCTTGCATCAGAAAGCCCCTCCACCTAGTAGAAAGTCTTTTAAAGCCACTAAGACCTGGTGTGGAAGCAAGTCGGGGAAAAACTCTAGACCCGGGGTTAATGTTTGGACTAGATCCTTCTCTCAACCACAAGCAAGCGACCCTTCTCCTGGTACCGTCGGGATTCTTCCTACCCTGTCTGTCTCTGAGGGTTGGTACAAGGCCTCACCTTCTCCTTCTACTTCCGAGGGTTGGAATAAGTCTTCCCCCACCCCTCCTGCTTCGGAAGGTTGGTACAAAGCCTCTTCCTCCTTATCCTCCAAAATGGACTGCTCCCAAAGAGGTGATGCTCCTTCTTCCCTGGACAAGTCCAACTTTGTCCAAGCAGAGATTCGCGCAAGGAATCTTTCTATGGGGAAGTTCAAGAAGCTACTGGCGCTGTACGACTACGTGGAGAAGGAAGCATCGGTTGAGAACTCCACGGAACCTCTTCCTTCCCACCCGGATACCCCGATTCACGCCCCAGGTACTTCTGTTAATTTCTTAGAACATCTGTCTAGTATTGTTAATACAGATCATTTTGATGCCTCTACCTCTACTCATTCTTCTAGTGATCCTTGTTTGTCTGATATGCATGAAAAGGATATTGATCCCTTGACTTGGGACTCCTACCAACACTTTCAAGATTTTTGTGGTAAAATAGGCATCTACCTCAGATCCAACACTGAGGCTCGGAAGTTTTTTTCCCAAGTCAGGTTAGATCAGGGGAAATACCCCATTTCCCTGAGGAACTGGAATCATCCTAGTGAGAGGGATCCTCCCTCTCGTTCCTCAAACATGTGTTTATGATCATTGCAGCATGGAACATAAGAG
>JAMKQA010001912.1:0-51686 GCA_024699735.1 Posidonia australis | reverse complement strand
AACTCATTCATTAACATTTCCACTTTCATTAATATTGTTACCTTGATCAGGGGTAACCAGGCACACAAGCAGTAGATGAGGAGCTCACTCCCCAACCTCCCTGCACTGCCGCGATGAGATTCCCCGTGCGGGATATCATCGCCCTAGCCAACAGACCTCAAAAGTTTCCTGTTCCACACACAGGAGCACGGAGATACGCCTCTCGTGGCGCCCCAGGCGGTGACCCGAACAACTAGGTCCAATGACTCAGACTCAGCCTACACCGCTACGAGTTCGGTGACCCGAACAACTAGCGCTGGGGTGAGGCTCAGTTGGCCGTCTTTGGTCTACAGGGATCTTGTCGAGTACACTCTTGGCCCCTTCTACTTCACCTCGCCCATGTGTGAGCAGCCTGATGAGTCTCACTAGCCTGAAAGTGGCTATGACGACGACGATGATGATTAATGAGGGTGTTGAAGGGTTTGACTCTCTTTTTTTTAATAAAGGTTGATGATTATTATGAAAAATAGGTGGTTCGTAATTAGTTACTTGGGTTTACCATGCCAAAAGTGCGATAAATCTGGTTGTCTCTGCCTTTATTACGAATGTATGTGTAGTGCATGATCTCACATGAGAAGACATTTGAACAGAACTCCAAAAATTTCTACAATCTGTTGTTAAAACAAAAGGTGTGATGTTATTGAATCTTTTCTGACCGTTTGCAAAATCAAATTTAGTTTTTTCTTATTGAAATATTAGGTTCTTTCCGTTAATTTTTTCCCCTTCCTCTCTTCAAATCCAAGCAGTAATGCTTTGGTGAACCTACAATACCACCAAACCATGAAAGGGTTTTTGCAATTTTGCTCACGTTTGGTTTCCCATCCTCAGTCTTGCATAAATGAAGAGACCTAAATCTCAATCTTTTTTTTTTGGGTAATAGAAGCCTCTAGCTCTCTGCCTTGAATTTTTCTAGGTAATGGAAAATAGTTATTACTAAAGTCCAACAATTTATGATGCAATGCACAAAAAACGAAACACCTAGACTTCTCAATTTTATGATACAATGCACTCCAATTATTCTAAATTGTACTTCGGTATTTCTGATATTTTTGTGAATTCATAATTTGAAAATCTCTATCGCATGAGATTATGTGATTGTAATGACTCAATAATATGACCAAACTATCCTCCTTACTTTCCTTTCCTCTCCTCTATTGCATAGGGTTTTGAAACTCCTCCTTATGGAACCTCAAGTATAAAACCGTTCTCCTTTTCCCTCACGTCGTCTTTGTGACCTCATTGCCTCTCCCTCTCCATCACCAAAGAATAAATGGCACGTCGACGTCATTCCAATAGCAATGGTAGAAACCCTAAACTAGGAAATGATAACAGCAATAACACTCTAGATCGCAACACCAAGATCACCTTGTCAATATTGTCTAAGAATTGCCAAAAGCCAAGAAAGAGAAGTGTATATGAAAGGTAAAGGTCAAATTCACAAACTATATTAAATGTAAAATTAATAATAATAGAAACAATACTAAGAATGTTATAGAATATTTGTAATTATCATATGTATCTTATTCTACTCATTGTACTTTTAGCTATACTTGTTTATAAATAAAGTGGAGAGGTTTCCTACATTTTTTAAGTTACAATACGTTCCCTTTTGGAATGAGAAGATCGACGGATGGTTATTCTCCTATGGTTTCTAAAACTTTAGAATCATTTCTCTACAAATGTCAACCTTTTTTACACATAAATTAGAGAAGACAATAGTTTTGTCCTATTTTTGTGTATGAAAATCGAAGAAAATTTGATATTTTTTTATCATATGGGGGCTAGGATTAGGACATGAGAGTCACTGATGGTGGAAGAAAGACATAAAGGAAAGAGAAGAAAGAATTAGAACATGAAGGAGAAAGGAACTTGAGTGCGAAGAAAAAATCCATGTGAAATTTATTAAGTCACTTATTGTGAGAACAAGTCCTCGTTATAACTTTGCCAAGACTTCTCGAAGACAAGTTCTTATAATATACAGAATTTTTAATAGTATGTGTGGCATATGTACCGAAATGCGTTGAAGCATCTTAGCATGCAGTTTCAGATAGTTGAAAATGCAAAAAAGGATATTTGCACCAGATTTTGGTAGATTTGTCTATGACTATTAGGAAGAAGAAGAATTCATAAGTTCTTGAGATAAAATGTTTGAAAAATATGATTTAAAAGAAATTAAATGGTTGGAAAACTTATTCAAGCAAAAGGAGAAATGGGCCATGGTCTATGGAAGACGTGTTTACTGCAGACATGAAATCTATACAAAGAAATGAGTCTTTGAATTCTAAACTTAGACGTTTCTTATTACAATTTCATTATAATATGTTTTGAATAAGAGGCATTATAGAGAATTGGAAGCTAGTTTCAAATGAAAATATCTTTTCCATAAATTTTTACGCCATCAAATTTTCTCAAACAAGCAGTGTATTTGTATACACTTGAAGTTTTTGAAAAATTTCAAGAAGAGTACGTGAATTTAATAAATTATTTTGTGGAAATCATTGAGGAAGGTTCTTTGAACATATACGAAGTAATGATGATTGGGAAGCAAAATCAACGTACTTTGACTCATAACATGGCAGAACAAATAGTTGATTGAAAAGATGGACAAATATAAGAAGTTTGAGTTTGCAGGGATTTTGTGTAGGCATGTAATCTGTGTGTTTGTTCGTGTTCAAGTTTTAGGGATTCCATCAAAATATATCTTGAAAAGATGGACTGAGAATGCAAAAGAAGGGAATTTAATTTACTGCCAGGTAGAAGCAATGCAACTTATTCCGAAAAAATCCTAATTAAACTATCAATATATCCTTAATAAACTTGATAATGCTCTCCATACCCCTTTATTTCTAATGTTGCTTTTGGTATGTTGAAATGAAAATAGATAGAAAAGGAATGAACTTTAGAATAAAATTTGGAATGGAATAGAATAAATTTGAAATGTAATAATTTTATTACATTCCGGTGTTTGGTATGAAATTGAATAAAATGAACATAGACCTTCATTTTCTTTCTTCATGGTTTTGTCAAAATACTCCACCTCCTCCTCGCCTCTGTCGTCATAGCACAATCTTGTCGCCTTCCAACCTACAACATAGCACAGTCACCTCTGTGCTCTCCCCAACTGTCATATTGCGAATCTACCTCTGGCTTCCTTCAAAATCCCTAGCTCAAAGGAGCAACACTGGGAGCTTTTGTCCCATCACCATCAAGGTCAAAATGGTAGGCACGAGAGCTACCATAGTCGAGAGTGGGCCTCTTTTTCCCGTCGTACAAAACAGAGGTGGATTCCATCAGAGTCGTTAGAAAGCGAGGAAGAAGAAGAAGAAGAAGGAGAAGAACACAGTAGCAAACATGACACGAGTAGGGGCCATCGGAGGAGGTTGTCGTCATTGAGGCGACCCACGAGCATTGATCGCTAGGATAGAGGAAGGAGATGGGATGGGGCGAACGAGGGAGGGGGCAAAGGAGGAAGTGAGGTGGAGGAAGAAGGAGGAAGGGGGATGGGGCGGACGAGGGAGGGGCAAAGGAGGAAGTGGGGCGAAGGAAGAAGGAGGCAGAAGAGGGAAGAAGCCATCGGAGTATCGTAGAGGAGGGAGGGAATTGCATAAGAAGGGGGCTGAGGAGGGAGGAGAAAGTGGGGTGGAGGAGGGAGGAGTTGTTGGATGCTTTTTTTTAATTTTTTTGATTCCAATGGACTTGAGAATCAAATTCATTATCTCTTGGGAAGAAATGAAATTCCTATATTTAATGGAAATTTGATTTCCAAGAGAATTTCATTTCCATATCAATTCCAAAGATATTTTTATTCTAAACATTGGAATGGAATTTTCTCATTCCATTCCAACCTATTCCTGTCCTCATTCCAGTGTACTAAGCGCTACCTAAGATTTTTCTCAATACCTTCATTGGTCAAAATTCCTTACGCTCGTAATCTTTTGTCTAGCTTTAATAACAAACACTAATAAGAACTTGGTCAAGTTCAACCTCAAGTACTAAAATTACTAAGTTACTATTAGACAATCCTTATTCACCTCCTTCTTCAAATGTGGCTCCTACTAATAATTTAGTATTTTGCTAAGACATTAAATTAGAGTTTTTGATATTTTAAGATTTATTTCATGTTATTTGGTAGGAATTATTCCTATTATCATCATCATGCTAAGCAACTAGGATTTTATGATATAGTTAAAATACTAAAAATAGAATTGTATTAACAAGTTTGGCTTAATATTTTATATAAAACTTGTTATAATAATAATAATAATTATTATTATTATTATTATTATACTTAATTGAAGGATTTATATTAAGTCAAGAATTTCCTTTTGGTCAGTCTATTGTATGTAGCATATTTACTTTCTTAATTTAATTAACTTTGATTGAAAATTCTGATAAGTATGTTTTTTTATTATGTTCAATTTTTCTTGATTATGGTATATTAAGGTTTTTAATATCAATTATTCAACTTTAATCACTTACTGACTAAATTTATCCATACTAATGTGCTTGTTTTAATATGTTAATATAAAAATTGAAATTTTTGATATTATTATGTTGATTACAATTGTGTAATTATAGTTCAATAGATTGTTAGTAGTGATCGTGATGTTATTCTAATTTCATATGATTTAATATTAAGTTGGTGTACTCTTAAGGTACAGTTAATGTACGATACAATTTGGAAGAAGGAAGAAAGGTAATAGCTATTAAAGATATTGAAGTAATATGTAGATAGATATTTAGGCAAATTTTTCTCACATAATGTCTATCTAGCATGATGTCAATCAAATACTAAATTATGGGTATGAAAATAAAGAATTGAGCTCGATAAGGGTGTTAGGAGAAATATGAGATATAGAAGAGTATTAGGACCATTGTTAGGTTTATTAGGAATATTGAGACAAAAAAACCTTAATAAAAAGAAATAATGATCTATGTCATGCATTTGTTAAGTTATCTACAGAAGTAGATAACTTCTCTAATTGTACTTAGACACATGGACCGAGCATTCGAAGAGGTAAGGTAATGCAAAAAAATATCAAATTTAAGAAATACTAACAACGCAAAATTTCTTCTATAAGTGCATACAGAATTTTTTTTCTATAGAAACCTAATCAGGACTATTGAATTAAAATCTTCTTTTCCTCCTTCCTTTATTATCTTCTCTCTCTCCTTTCTTTGTTTTTTTCTCACCGCCGCATGATCCTCCCCTCCTTTATTTTTCTTTACGACCTCCACTACCTTCTCCTCTCTCCTACTCTCAATGCCACCACTGCCTCCCCTATGTATCATCACCAACCTTCCCTCCGTCCTTCAGTGCCTCTCCCATGTATTGTCGCCAACCTTTCCTCCTCCTCTCTCATGTACCGTCGCTCACCTCTCTCGTGTATCGTCGCTAACCTTCTCTCACTTCTCTTCTTCCATGTATTGTTGCTTGCCTCTCTTGTGTACTGTCGTCGACCTCTTCTCCTCTCCCATGTAATAGCCTATCCCTTCTCTTCGGTGTACGGTCGCCTACCTCGCCTGTGTATCGTGCTTCACCACATGCCTCTCCCTCTACCGCCTCTTCAATCGTCCCTCCTACTCGCCCCTCCCCATCTTCCTCCTCACCTCAATCGTAGGTGTAAATTATACACCTATAAGGATTCTTTCTTATAAGTCTCTACATAAAAAATGACCCTTACAGATAAAGTTAAGGAGGATTTGTACGTTAAACAAGGTGAATCAAAAGGACAAAGAACATCACCACCTGTTAAATAATTCAAAATGAGGGATAAAGAAAAGGATCGTCAAAAAAGAAAGAAAAGCTTTCTTGAAAAGGGAAAAAGAAATGTATCAACAACCAAGGTAATTATAATTAAAACATATAAATAATATAATTAATGAAATATTTTTCTCATACTAAATCCAATTAACTCTATTCTTCAAAAAGTAAAAAATAATGTTGAATTGAAGGATGATGGAGTCATTGATGCTATAAATCCAAAAGTAAGTTGTGCGATTTTCTACACTTTTATACACATGATCTTTCTTTAATCTCAGGTCTATGAACAATAATTTTAGAAGATTATTTAATATTTTTATTTAATGTGTTTTACTTGAGAGCAGGATGAAATTCAACAACATTTTCTCTTCAAAAAACTCAAGAATACCATGCAACTAATAGTTACAAAGATGGTGGTAGCATGCTTCGATTACTTGCAGTAGTATAAGTATACATAAAAGAATTGCTTTGTTGTATAAAAAACTCTCTTCTTTTCTTTCGTTGCACTTAGGTCCTTACATTTTGCATTCTAGCCCATGCATTTACTTATGTTTCATTTTATTTTCCTCTTTTTGGTAGACTTTTAGTTTGGTCCTTGTACTTTCCTTTTATTAATTCTCAAGTCTTCAAATCTTTGACAAAAACCCTTAGATTCTTGTTTTCTCACTGTAAGTCTACAAACTTGCACATTTAACCCACAATTTCTTTTAAATTGCACTGGAAACATATTTTTTTGGCACAATTACAGACTAGACCTTGGGAATTTCAATTTTTACCCAAAATACATAGTTTTACACATTTAACACGCAATTTCTTTTAAAGTTGCACTGAAAACATATTTTTCTAGCACATTTATAGATCAAACCCTAGGAATCTCAATTTTTACCTAAAATACACAATTTTGTACATTTAACACCCAACTTATTTTTAGCAGCAACAATGTAGTATTCCCAAAGAGGGAATTGTGTGTGATCAACCCAAGCTTCTATTTTGAGAAGTAGACAATCAATATAAATAGGTAAGATGATCAATATATTTCATGATTCAATATTTTCTAATTTTTTTTACTATTTTGATGAACATACATGTATCCTAATAATAATGTAGGATTTTGTGGAGAGCATTTGGAAAACATTCAATCAGTTTTTAGAGGTGAAATATTTAAGACGTAAAAGTCACCACATTTAGTTTAGATGTATTGCCTTAACAATATTTTTTATTTTAATTCTTGTACTAAAAAACCTTATCAATTATTTTATTTTAATTTTGAATATTAGACTATTCATTAGTTATTGTTGGATTTATGGTGGAATTTAGTATTAGTTTTTGTTACCAAAATTGGACTTATAAAATTGAGGATTATATTTACTACAATGGCAAATGCCACATATTCATGGAATACTTTCTTATTTACTAGCCTTTAAAAACTATAATTAACTAGCTCTCATGCAAATGAAAATTCCAACATCAACTAAAGCACATTTATATTTTATTTGAACAAGATGGACATCTATGTAAGTTTCTAACATCAATCGCTTCATGATATGTCTCGTTGTTTAGTTTGTTACCATATAGTGATTTATAACTTAAGTCATTTTTTATCATTCTGATTCAATTGTAAGATAAACAGTGGGATTTTGATTAATTAACCTGAAACCAAGGGAGAGAGAGAATACTAATAGATCAAAAGAATATGGTTATGGGTTTTTAATACATAAGTTTTGTAACTTTTGCTAAAAGGACAAAAATAGGAGTTAAATTTTTTTAAAACATTCTCTCTCTCATAAGAATGACACAATTGTAGAATCCATCATCTTAATTTATGAATTTTATTTTCTAAAATCTCACTTCTTCTCTCGCCTCCTTTAATCAAAGTGAGGCTCACTTATTTCCTTGGGACACATGTCACATGTAGAATGGATTGATGCCATGTTGTGTTTTAACCAATAACAACAGTTTTGGAGTTTATATATATATATATAATTAGATGTCCTGAAAAAATATATATAACTAAGGGTGTAAATGGATAAAATATGGATATGGTGAAATTCTATAAATAACAAAGTAAAATTCTTGTAAACTAGAAAAATAAGTTTTGACAAGAGAAACATCAAAAAATAAGGAATTTATAAATGATAAAGTTCTAATTTACAAAAAATAATTAGAATGTCTATATCAAAAGTCAAAATAATAGTTAGACAACATCATGACATATCATAGAATGTTGTAGCATAAAAACTCAACATACAGTTTCAGGGAGAGAGAATAGGTCTAAGATTTGATTTTAAGTTTTTAACATTAACTATTTAATATATATTGAAAATTATCCTTAAAATGCTCAAATGAAGATAATATTCAAAATCATGTGTTATAAGTTTCAAAATCAAAATGTAATCTACATCATCTAGATTATTCACATCATTCAAAACTTCTAATATACATATCTATTTATATACAAATTTAATGATTTAAAAGTAAGAATTACTAGATCTCTAAGTTATAAGTTTCAAAATCAAAAAATAATCTATATATCATAATATATATCATCTAGATCAAGTATACATCAAAATCCATGTCAGCAACACATTTCATAGCACCACATGAATGCACGTTTCATAGCACCTTTGCCAAGAACTCGCTCATCAAATCACAAGACTTGGCCACCATCTTTCTCTCTCTCTCTCTCTCTGATACCTCTCTATAGGGATAATAAACGCAGTGCTATGAAATCTGCAGGGTCAAGGTGTGGGTGTTGAGAGGATGGTGCCAGCAATATTTGTGCTAAAGAGTGGGAATTGAAGTACTATTTTGATACTCTTTTACAACTTCGAAACTAGATCCAATGCTTGGTAGGTTTTCACCCAGAGCTTGATGTTATCTTCATCGTTGTCCGCTCAAGTGATGTGTTAACCTATGATCTTAGAAGCAAGACATTTACCAGAGTACTGAAGGACGGTGAATATGTGCGAGAACCTTCTAAGAATTCTCAGTTTCTACGTTGTTTACACACCTTATTTGGGGGAGATTTTTCCCAAGGCATAGAATTAATGACTGGATTGAGTGTTTTTTCTCTTTTTTTTGTAAACAGTAGCATTGATAACAAAATGAATTGTAATCTCCATGGTTATTGTAAAAATTTTCAAATGTTAAATGTATAGATGAAAATTTTAATTTGTTCTTTTATTTGTAAAATTCAAATTTTTAATAAATTTTTACTTTTCACTACTAAAATAAATATAATTCAAACTTCAATGACTACAATTAGGGTTAATAATTGATAATAATGATAGGAAATTTTATATGCAAAGGACGATAAATATTTTTCAAAGTTAAATTGAAAATACTATTATTCTTTAAAAAGAATCAAATTGTGATATTGAAACTACTTTTACTTATAAAATTCTAGAAAATTTATGTGGCCTGATGTCCGTTTATTATATTTGAAGGTAGATTTTTGCGCATTCTTTTTGGAAGAAAGAGCCAAAGCCTATACGAAGTATTGAAAGATCATTGTTTGAATTTTAAAGGAAAAGGTTCTAGAATATTAAAATGTCGTAACTGAAAACCAAAATGTCTATTAATAGGTTAAATCAATTAAAAAACAGTCAATTCCTTTGAAAAATGAAGGAAAGGATCCCATTTTTGAAATCAAGTTCCATCGTATGACTACTGATCTACCACAAATAAAACCTCTTTATATTAAGAATTTTCGCAAAAGCACCTACAACTTCTCTATTGAGACCAAGCATGACATTCACTTTCGAGTTCTAACCAAGCAACCAACCCATCCTTGAAAACCCAACCGAGTGATGTTTTCTAGTAGCAGATCATGTGCAGCAGCCTCCTGTATCATGCAGCACTGACTTTCTAGATATTATTTCCATTAATAATAGCATAAATAGAGTACATTTACACATTGTGCTTATAGCAACAGTATGTGGGCATTTGGTCTAAGCAATAACTTCCTATTACAAACCCTACACTCAAGGAAAAATGGAAAATAGGAAATATGGATATATAAAAATACAAGCCTAGGTTTCAGTTCGAACTTTTTTACAAATGAACCAAGATCTTAGGATACTTTGTGCTGCCTTGTAAGTTGCACAAGTTAGAAATACTGTAACAAAGCTGAATGTATTTAATCAAGAGATCTTTCATTTTAGGATGGTAGACCGTTAACTTCTATTGTAACTGAATAAAATAGCACAGCATGAGACAGTTGTGCATGTCGGTAGTCCTATACGTATAGAAGTTATATTTTACAGGAAGTAACCCTTTCAAAAGCATCACAAAGAAGTCTTCGCTGAAAGATGAACAAGGGCCCGCTTATGATAAGAGGTGCGGAGCTTCTTGTACTTCTGGATGAAAGAAGTGATATCAATGTCTCCAGCAAGAAGCTGTCTCTGCAGAGCTTCAGATTCTTCCTCAGTATTGTTCATTGCATCTGCATAGACAGCACGTATGGCATGACCTACTGATTTATCTGTTTGACTTTCACTGAGATAACTCAAATCATAAAAATCCAAAAGGAACTGAAAAAAAATGATTCATGTGAGATCCAACATTGAGCAAAACCAATACAGAGACAATCAACCAACAAAACAATAGAATAGAAGAAGAAAAAATTGGATGGTAGTGCGGCTTGAGATCTGATCATTGATGAGGAAGAACACTCACAGTGTTCTTCCTCTCTAAACGTAGGTGTCCCCTTCCTGTCTAAGTGTTCCAGTAATCAATAGTAATATTTATCACCAAGTTAAAATGACAAGAAGATCAGTAGATGTCTCATTTTTAGAGTATTGACCCCATAACCACGTTCCAACAACTAACAAGTGGTGAAAAAATAAAACAAAAATGAAAACATGTGGACAAAAAAAAAACTATTATTACCCAAAGGGCAACCTGCTTCCAAGTCTTCTCGTTGCACAATGTATCTTACTCATCTAGTCTTACTCAACTAGTCAAAAGAATCATGTGTAGTTTGTCAAAACGAGAAAACCCAAAGGAAAAAAAAGACTAATCCAGTTCGTTGCATTTCTATTCACCCTTTTCCAATATTTAAGGAGATAAAAGGAATGAGACATGCCATGCCTTACATGGTGTAGAATAATAAAGCATTGCTCACCATGCAACTTTTGGAGCAGAGATGCAGGAGAATAGAACTTTAAAGTTTCATCCTTCTGTCTCTCCAGCTCATTTAACTTTTCTTGTGCAGCAGCAAGTTCTGTTGTTCGGATTATCATGCACTGCAAATACAAGTAAATGTATCTTTTTATTTTGAGGGAAGTAAATGTATAAATTGATCTCGTCCTTCACATAAGACCAGACGTAAGGCAGCACAATCACCTGGTTACGGAGTTCCAATATACGGGGCTCCTTTTCAAGATTCTCCCCTAAAACAAGGAATATATATTAGATACAGGACAAATGTTGAACTGCATGTACAGCATAAAAGAAGTAAAATATCATGGGTTTAACTTACTAGCCAGTTGAAGAGTTTCTTTTCGAAGTTCATCACGTAGCTGATTACAGACACAAAGGTCAACCATTAAAGATGACGCAAAAATTATTGATGAAAGTCATTTATTAAAAGCTTGTATATTATTTAAAGAAAATGAAAGGAAAAAAATACAACAAATTCTACCAATAAGAATAAGAGAAATTGCAGCAAAAGAACAAATACATACAACAAATTCTACCAGTGGCAACTAGAATATCAATAGATCCTGCATGCATGAAAACCAGTTTTTGTTGTGCGGTAGGTTTAAACTAGACAAGAAACATAATATCCAACAAATTACCAACCAGGAAGACCTTCGATAACTAGCACAAGGCTCAATACCCAAAAAAATGTTTTTTATACAAAACAAACTGATATGAATGTCTTCTAGGAATATACAACAATAGTAATTAATCTATGTTAGGGGTGAAGCTCAGAATTTTTCATAGGAAGTGTCAACAATAAGATCAACATGTCTTTAATTGATTTTTTATTAAAGGAATGAGAATAATACACAACAAAACAGATCATATAATATGAATATCTTTAAGTATAAAAGGCATCAGAGTTGCATTTGACATGCCTTTATTTATATCCTTACAATTTAAATTTTGAATAACATTTTGTTTTAAAAAAACTTGCTAAATGTCCAAAGTTATTTCCAAGAAATTCAAATAGATATAGAAAAAAATGTACAACTCCTACGTAAAAAGAGAGAGAAAAAGTAATAAGAAATGTCGAAGGGATCAACAACATTTTCAAACAAATGTTGAGAAAATAATTATTTGTATTTTATAGAGCTCCTATATTTCCTCCATTGGTATGTTAATTAATCAATTCTTATATTCCAAATTGAGAAACAGAAAAGTGCAGGTGGTTGTGAGATTGGAGAGAATTAAGGGATATTTTTGTTTTAAAGGAAAGATAAAAACCAATATTTCATCCCACTAATTATGCAGAAAGCCAACAAAATAACAAGCCAACGTATAGAATACATGTTGTTTTGTTTCCTTGAGGAGGCCAAGGCCTATGCTCTTAAGGTTATTGTTAAAGTAGCTATTATTATGTCTTAAGTCTAAACAGATCATTAAATATCCATTTACCGTAGGGATGTCTAATATACCTATATGTATGTACTCTTCTCATATCAATAGACAGATTTTTGATCTTTCATCACATGATATCCAGAACTTAGGGAGATCTAAAACAAAACAAAAAAAAACTATGTGTGTGTGTGTGGGGGGGGGGGGAGGAGGAGAGAAAAAAAACCCTAACCACCATAGCAGCGTCGACCAGCCCGTCGTCGCCACTGCCTACACCAGTTGTCGGCGCAGTCGCCCAGGCTTTCCTAGCCACCGACGTTGTTACTCAGGCCTTCCGGCCCTTCCCAGCCCGCCGACACCCCCTACCCTGGCCAGTCAGCCCACCACCGTCGCCTGACTGACCCTCTCCCAGGCGCCGCCGACCCATTCAGGGCTCACCGACCATAGTCCCGTCGCCAGTGATGCCTTACCGTCTCTCCTAGATCTCTGTGTGGGCAGTCCAACTCCTCCAGTCCCGTGGTTTGCAAGGTTGGTTATGTTCTAGTCCTTCTACGTGCATTTGGTCTTCGTAGAGGGTCGATATGTCACATCCATCCTAGTTGGTAAGCCGTCCAACTTCCATACTTCTGTTTTTCAGCATATATTATCATTGTCTCTTGCTGTTTGCTTCGTCTATATGGCCTCTCGTGATTCTTTTGTGAAAAATTTGAGTGGGACGTCTGAGAAACTCTCTGGGCCGAATTATCTTCCATGGTCGCAGAATTTTGAGATATTTGTTCTAGCACATAGAAAACAGAAGCACTAACCCACCTCCTGATGTCAAGTCTAAGATGTATGAAGAATGGTTGGCTGATGATGCGACTGTTATTACATAGATGACAAATAGTATAGAGCCCTCCGTTGCCCGTGGCATTATTTCACTACGGCCTGCCAAGAATATCTGGGATACCCTCCGTCAGACATATAACCATGACAAGAATATATCTCGTGTGTTTGAGATATATGAGCTGTTATTTACCTTACGACAGGGGGACGGATTTATTCATGACACCTTCACTGCTCTCCGTGCCCTACTTGAGGAGTTGAATGTTCACCAGCCTCTAACTACTAATATCACCCATCTACCTCACTATCGCGAGAGTTGGTTGTTGCTGTTTTCCTTTCTTGTGTGAACCCCGAGATCAGTTCTCAGATCAAGGGCCAGGTGTTAGCTGCAGACACTCTTCTGGATCTCCGCACTACCTTTGGCAAGGTTCTAAGGGTTTCTACGGCTATGTCCCCTACAGTGTCAGAGCCTTCTGCCATGGCTGCCACACGAGGTCGAGGTCGTGGTAGCTCTCGAGGAGGAGGTCGCTGTCGTGGTGAGACAGGTGAACGTACACATTGTGGACGGTTGGGTCACAAGATTGAAAAATGCTGGGATATTATTAACCGTCCTCAAATGGCGAATGTTACTATCGAGCCTTCCACAACTGTTGTCACTACTGAGGCGTCGATATTTACAATATCACAGGTAGATTACGAGCGACTTCAGCAGCTAAAAGTCACAAACTCTACTGCCACAGCTACACATGCCAACTCCTCAAGTACTAGTGCTCTACTCGCATCCAAGGATCCCTCCTGGATCATTGATTCCGGTGCCTCCTCCTACATGTCAGGTACATGTAACTTATTTACCCAGTTATCCCAGTTATCTGATATTCGGACTATCACGATTGCTGATGGTCGAACTTGTCCTGTCTCGGGTGAAGGAGTGGTCCACGCCTCTTCACAATTGCTACTTGAGAATGTCTTTTTTGTGTCTGATTTTCCTGTCAATTTATTGTCTATTAGTGCCATCACAAAACAATTATAGTATTGTGTGACCTTTTTTCCTTTCCATTATACTTTTCAAGATTTGTAGACGGGGAGGAAAATTGGTTTGGACCGTGACAGAGGCAATGGAGTGTACCTACAAGTTCGTGATGAGATACCTCAAGGTTTGGCTTCTGCGACGTTTACTGCTGAGTCCTCTTTCTTGTGGTACTATAGACTGAGACATCCATCTCATCAAAAACTCCAGCAGGCTTTACCGTGGCAGTCCGTTTCACGTTTTGATTGTGAGTCTTGTCAGTAAGGTAAACACCATCGTGCTTCGTTTAAAAGGTTGAGTCTTGCGTCTAGTACTACAGCTTTTGAGTTAGTTCATTGTGATGTTTGGGGTCCGTCTAATGTAGAGTTTGTGTCAGGTCATAGGTATTACATAGTCTTTGTGGATGATTTTTCCAGAACATCATGGATGTATTTGCTTAAAGATCGTGGTCAAGTCTATGATGTACTCAAAAAAACTTTGAATGAAATAAAAAATTATTTTAATGTGACTCCCAAGTTTTTGCGAACTGATAATGCACTTGAGTTCATTCGGTCCAAGTTTACTTATGTTTGTGCTTCATTAGGCATTATCCATCAGACTTCTTGTCCTCACACCTCACAACAAAATGGGGTTACAAAGCGTAAGCATAGACTCATCCTAGACGTCACTCGTACACTTATGTTCCATATGCATGTCTCCAAACATTTATGGACTGATGTTGTACTTATAAATAGGATGTCATCTACACCGCTTAGGGGTGAGATTCCACTTCGCTGTCTAAAACCTGAGTCCACACTATTTAGTCTGACACCTAGAGTTTTTGGATGTGTGGCATTTGTTCAAGGCCTTTCTCCCAATCTAAACAAACTATCCCCATGTTCTCTTAAATGTGTCTTTGTAGGTTATTCAGAGGCTCAACGGGGTTATAGGTGTTTCCATCCCCTACTCGACGATATTATGTCTCTATTGATGTCACCGTTTTTGAGTCTGAATCGTACTATAGTGTTCCTTCACCATCTAGCATGTCTGTTCCCATTCCTTCGGTTGTTGAGTTGCAGGATGCAAATACTCAATCCACACCACCTATTCCGTCACGAGCCTCTCCGTCCTTGCAGGTGTATTGCCAACAGTAACATCCTCCAGTGCCTCCCACCACCAGGCCATCCTCCTTTGCAGATGCAAATCCCCCCACCAGTTGTTCAGACATGCCTATAGCATTTAAAAAAGGTACACGTTCATACACTATTCATCCTATTTCTCATTTTGTGTCTTATGATACTCTACATCCTCGTTTTCATAGTTTTGCCTTGTCCCTTCTTTCTCAAACTATCCTTAGGACTTACGAGACACTTTCCCTTCTTCATTAGAAGGCGGCCATGGATGAGGAGATCGCTGCACTTATTAGTCGTGGCACTTGGGAGTTAGTGGCCCGAGCTGCTGGGGCTACAGTGGTCACCTGCAGATGGATCTATACCATCAAGTACAAGGTAGAAAGCAGCATTAAAGGTACAAGGTTAGACTGATTGCTCGGAGATTCACTCAAACATATGGGATTGATTATGAGAAGACATTCTCACCAGTTGCTCGTCTCAACTCTATCTGCGTACTTCTATCACTAGATCTGAATAATTTCTGAGATTTGTGTCAGTTTGATGTGAAAAATGCCTTCCTTTATGGAGATTTGACTGAGACAGTATTGATGGAGCAATCTCTAGGGTACGTTGCTCAGGGAGAGGATCGTGTGTGCAAATTAAAGAAGGTCATCTATGGACAAAAGCAAAGTCCCAGAGTATAGTTTGAAAATTTTAGTCAGGTGGTACTTGATGGTGGTTTTCAGCGATGTGCAGTGGATCACTCAGTATTTTACAAACGCACATGTCGTGGATGTGTTATCCTGGCTGTATATGTAGATGACATACTAGTGACTGCGAGTGATGCAGAAGGAATTACAGAGATAAAGAACCATCTTTATAGACATTTTGTGACAAAAGACATAGGAAAGCTTCATTATTTTCTAAGAATCAAGTTTACCTATGGATATAATAAGATGGCGCTATCACAGAGAAAGTATGCATTAGATCTTTTACGGAAGACAGGACTTCTAGGGTGCAAACCAGAAAGCACTCCTATCGAACAGACATCACTTTTTTAAGATAGCAACTCAGAGTTATTGAAGGATCCTAGTCAGTACCGAAGACTGAGTGGGAAACTCATCTATTTGACGGTGACCCCACCTGACATTTCATATGCAGTCAGTCTTATAAACCAGTTCATGCATGAGCCTAGGAGGATACACTAGACAGGCGCTCTTCGTGTTTTATCCAGGTAAAGGTCTAGTCTACAGGAAGAATGGTCACTCGAGGCATACTCAGATTTAGACTATGCAGGTGATAGAGGAGACAGAAAATCTACGTTTAGTTTTTGCACCTATGTGGGAGACAACCTGGTCACTTGGCGTAGTAAAAACCAAAATGTGGTGTCAAGGTCTAGTGCAGAGGCTGAATGCAGGTCTATGACTCAGACGACTTGTGAGATGATGTGGGTAAAGTCATTACTTGAGCAGCTTGGATGTAATATTGAGTTGCCTATGTCTATGAGATGTGACAATCAAGCTACTATCTTTATTGTAAACAATCCTATCTTCCATAAGAGAACAAAACACATTAAGGTTGACTGTCATTTTGTGAGGGACTTAGTCATGAAAGGAGTTATCTCAACTCCATACACACATTCATCAGAGCAATTAGATGATATAATTATGAAGGGTCTTGTTGTAGGATTGTTAGAGTCTATATGTAACAAATTGGACATGGTTGATATGTATGCTCCAACTTAAGAGGGAGTGTTAGAGTAGCTATTATTATGTCTTATGTCTAAATGGGTTATTGAATATCCATTTACCGTAGAGATGTCTAATATACCTATATATATGTACTCTTCTCATGTCAATAGACAGATTTTTGATCTTTCATCACAGTTATCAAAAGGTAGGATATCAATACAATAAAGCTTTATCCATGCTTTTATCCACTAATTAACAACCTCACCCATGCCAACTTATTATCTACTAAGAATAACCTTCACCCATACCCATTTATTACCCACAAAAATAAGTGAATAATAGTAGATAAAAAGGTAATAAATTGGTTAAATTTTTTCCTATTCACAAAATACATATAATAAACAATTCACTTGTTACAAGTAACTCAAATTATTAAAGATCACTTGCAAACACCACATATTGAGTTTAATAATATAAATGGTAATTAAATAAATATCATAAACTAATATAACAATAAGATGTTCAAACAAAATAGACACAACTCCATAATATTTCATATATCTAATAAGGATGATTTAAAGTCTATTTAAATTTTAATTCTTAAACATTAACCTAGTAATAAATAATTCATGATTTCAATAGCCATCAAGCAATCCATTAAACAATTCATAAATACATGTGGCATAACATTTTTTTAATTATAATTTATATGTAGATAAAGTAGGTAAGATAAAAGAGTATTCATACCCTATCAACGGAAAATATGGGTAATTTTTTTATTCATATCCTACCCATTAAATTACTGCTAAAAAATATCCTATCATTAAATAATTGGGTAATATTTTTACCCATACCCATTTAAATAACAATATGGGTAACAAGTAGAGTAGCAGGTAAATGGTTACCGTTGACAGCCTTATATGCTCTAAAGATAGATGTCTCAGCATGGAGCAGTAAAGAAAACAGGAAATCTATATTTAAAAGCTAAAATAAGGGTGACATTAAGTTATGTAAGATGAAATGAATCGTTTAATGGAGGGAAACAAAAACCTATATCTCGAAATTGCATTGAAGCATGCAAGCAAGATGGATGATACAAGAACAAGAAGAAAAAAAAGGGTCCAACAACATACATTATTCTGGGTCTTCACTTGGTCCAGTGATTGAAAAAATGTCTTGTAGGCATCCTGATCATTCAGGAGCTTTCTTAGCTCATCAACACTGCACACCAGTCAAAATAGGGAGATACAAAATCAGATAGAATCATGCATACAAAACATAAATGTTTTATAAATTATTAGCAAACGAGCATCTGGTTCAAAAGAAGTTCACTAGTTACATTAAAATGTGTGTTTCAAGCAATAAACAGAGATAATATAGACAAAATTACAAATTAGTGTGATCCATCTTCTATTGAAGGGAACATATACTTTCATAAATTAAAAGAGAATACATACATTATTTCTGAATTCCATGGCCCACATCACCTCTATCACTCTTCAGAAATACGTCAACCCTCTTGACTCCCTAATTTTCCCCATTTTCTATTTTCAGATACAATCTGTGTCTAACAAAAAGAATATACAATGACGTTTGCAAATGATTTGAACCCCAGTACAAGTATCCTCAAAGAAAATTGTAATTCTTCCAGAGTTGTATCACCTACCAAACTACACGGTTTGCAACCTCCCCACCAAGAACAAAAAAAGTAAAAGAAAAAACTACATGAAAAGGCTGGAAAGAGACACAAAAGAACGAGACTCGAACTCTTGGAAATAATGATTGATCTGACCTCTAAAGCTTGAAAAACACTTCCATGTTGCTAAAACTGCAGAAGCCAATATAAAACAAAATCAGAGAGACATTTATATTTCCAAAGTCCTGGATCTTTTTTCTTTCCAAGTATAACTAGGATGTCCACAAAATGCCATTGAAACACATCCATCACCCAGGATTAAACCTACCAGAAAATATCATCCCCACAAGGAGGCAGACAGTGGATACTAGCCAGTCATTTCAGAATGTTAAGTAAAGAAAAAGTAACGAAAAAGCACCAAGGCACGTCCTAACAGAGAAGAAACAAAAAAAAAAGAATGGATGTGAAAAATGAAATCATGAGATTTTATTTTCTGTTCGACTCCAACAAAAGTATTTGTACACATATGAAAAGCAGTGGAAAATATCCTTCAAAATTCACCTTTATGGGAGGAAAAAAGAATGTGATATTTTAAACATGATTTTGAACACACTTTTTGGTCAAGGAAAAATAGTTTTTTTTTCACTTCATTTCCAAGTGCACAAACCCCCCAGAGTATCTGACTCCATGTATATTTTTCAAACACTCATCACTTGCATGGGAATAGCTGTTGTCCACATAAGTTGCTTTACCTTCCATGTTCTTGACATCCTTCTCTTCTAAGATCGTTCTATGACATCACCATTGCTTCCCCACTCACACCCCCTCCATGCCTGACTTCTGCAAGAAAGTGATCAATCCTATAACTCACTTATTTGTCTACCAAGACTGACACCCCATGGAGTCTGAAGAGGTCGCATTCTCTCCTCCTTGGGAACAGATGTTTGACAACCTTACCCTTCTTGCAGAAGCAAAAAGTGAGACAGTCCATTACAAACACTTACCTTGATAAAATTCAATGAGAAACCATACCTTTGAAAGCAGTTGGAAAAATATTCACATCTTGTGCAGGGACTAGGGACATCACACCTCATCAAGGTAACTTACCTTCGTCTGCTGCACCGTGAAACTAGTAAGATATAGCCCACTAGAGGGACTTTATCGGTATTATTGCATTTTCTCATCAACAGTGTTGCATACTTGCATTTTTAATCAAAACAATATACATATCTAATGTACATGAAACTATAAAAGATCACAACTATTTCACACTTCTCAGCAGAATAAGTGTCAATTATTTGGAAATAAAGTAACCAATTGCAACTTTTAAGCTCAGTAGATATAAAACCTGAAATCAGACATCATGGAACCAACCTTTTATCTTTTAAACGAGCAATTATTCCTGCTGCTTCTGCTGGTGAGGGCTGCCCGCGTGATGGAGACCGTGGTCTGTCTCTATTGTGCAAGCTGCCAGTCGAGTAACTGCTCGGGGTGGAAGGACCTGAAGAACTAGGGGAAGAGCTCGCTACAGATGGAGGATACCATGACTGTGTACGAATATCCTGCATGTTTGATTGTGGTTGCTGGTCCTGGTTGCCCCTGCACATAAGTTTGTGTTAACACAATGAAAGGGAGAAATTCTTCAATGGTTTAGAAAAAATTGTGCACTTGCATGTTTTATTATTAGACAACATTTGGCCTTGAAAGCTGATAAGCATTGTGTGGGTGACAACTGTTTTTACTCACAAAAAAGTTGAGGAAGTTTCAGGGAAAGGAGTCCACTTCACAGTTCACATAAAGATAATAAGTGAATGTTTCCATCAGCAAAAGAGCAGAATACACAATAACAGATAATACTAACTAGTTGGTGAGATGAAAGAGATCAGCACAAACTAGAAGTCGAAGAATCAAGAATCATGGGTCCACCTACTCTAAGAGAGATCTGTATCAGAACTTGCAACTGCAGATTACTTTTCTTCATTTGACAGTTTCACAGGCAATCATGAAGAAGGAAGAAAACCAAATGTCTGTTACAACACAAAAGTCACCAACTTCCTTAAGCTTCACGAGGAACTCCTCAAAAAACCAGGCTCAGTCCACTAGCTCCCTAATTTGCATGCCACCGGACCATCCATGCATTTTGAAAGTCTTATCCATGATACCGAGTCAAAAGCAGCCTAAGAGATTGAGACCACAACACCAGAATATCTGCTTATTTTTCTCCCGTGAACGGTGCACACCAGGAAATAGCATGGGGAAACAAGTTTTAACAGTTTTGATTCCATGGTATTATAAAGTCCAATACTAGGCAAGACCAACCATAATCATTTTGATTTAAATTGTCCTATCTAGTGAAGGCGCCCAATGCCTTTGGAGATAATTTCCATAGAAGACGCCCAATTACTATTCTGTGAAGGAGTGGATTCTAAAAATGAAAGTAGAGTTGTACTAAAAGGAGTGAGCAATGAATTCTTAAGTTAAGTGTCATTTAAAACCCTATTTTATGAAGCTCATTATTGATGGGTCTAAACCTAAGGTGACTGTTAGAATAAGTGGAGGTAGTTTTTGTAGTTAAACGGGTTATTGAATATCTATATATCCATAGGTGTCTAATACCTATATATATGTATTCCTCACTAATCAATAGTAATTCTTTTTAGTTTTCTCTCATAACATGGTACCAGAACATAGGAAGAAAACTACAAAAAAACCTTAACTGCCTGACCTACGCCATACTGGGCGCCGGCCGCCGCCTCTGCCTCCACCGGTCGCTGTCGGCCGCCTAATCTGCGCCGTACGTCCCCTCCAAACCTCCTGCCTGCATGCCCCAGGCCCCCAAGGTCTCCTCCACCGTCGGCAGGCCCGTACGAGGCCTGCAGTCCACCGCCGACCATCTAGTCGGTCGTTTCGCCACCGTCGCCTGCCGTACAGCGTCACCGACGCATACTGTGTCACTGGTGATGCCTGGTTGTCTCTCCCGTCCACTTGTTAGGGCTGCCTAGCCCCTCCTAGTCATGTTTTAGGCCATTCTCCAGTCTCCAATTGGTGTTGTGTGTGGATACGTCACATCTACACATCGTGGTGAGCAATTGGTCTATTTTTTTGTCGTTTTCAGACCATCTATTTGTGATTTGCTACTGAAAATCAATGACGATGTCATCCCATGATTCGTTTATTAAAAACACGAGTGGTACCTCTAAGAAATTCTCTGGCCCTAACTATCATCTGTGGTCCTAGAGTTTTGAGACATTTGTTTTAACACACAGAAAAGTGAAGTACCTTACAGATCCTCCTCCGGATATCAAATCTGGCATTTATAAAGATTAGTTGACCGATGATGTGACGGTTATTACTTGGATGGCTAACAATATGGAGTCTTCTGTTGCACGTGGTGTCATATCATTGCGGCTAGCAAAGAAGATTTGGGATACTCTTCGACTCACTTATGGGCATGAAAAAAATATTTCCAGAGTTTGTGAGATTTATGAGCAACTTTTCACTCTACGGCAGGGGGACAGATTTGTTCAGGATCTCTTCACTGTTCTTCGAGCCTTACTAGAGGAGTTGAATATTCATCAGCCTCTGACGGTTGATATCACCCACTTGCGTCAGTACCGTGAAGAACTAGGGGTTGTTGTGTTTCTCTCTGTCCTGAATCCAGATCTTAGTTCACAGATTCGATGACAGGTATTGACTGCTAATGTACTACCAGATCTTCATACCACGTTCGGTAAGACTATGCGAGTGTCTACTGCTACTTCTCATACAGTGTCAGAGCCTTCTGCCATAGCGGTCACCCGTGGACGTGGACGTCACGTGGTCGTGGCGATACCAAAGGACGACCACGTTGTACACACTGTGGACGGTTGGGTCACCGAGTTGAGCGATGCTGGGAAATTATTGGTCGTCCTCAGACGGCTAATATAGCTACAGAGGCCCCCATATCTATTGCTACTACTGAGCCACCGACATTCACTGTATCATAGGTTGATTACGAGCGACTTCAGCAGCTAAAGGTCACTGACTCCACTGCCACAGCCACACATGCTAGCACTTCAGGTATTAGTGCCCTATTTACCTCGAGAGACTCCTCCTGCATCAATGATTCCGATACCTCCTCTCACATGTCAGGCACTCGTAGTTTGTTTACACAATTATCTCAATTATCTGATATTCGGACTGTCGCGATTGCTGATGGCCGAACTTGCCCAGTCTCTGGTAAGGGGGTGGTCCATGCCTCTTCACAGTTACCACTAGAGAGTGTCTTGTTTGTCCCTGATTTCCCTGTAAATTTATTGTCCATTAGTGCTATTACAAAATAACTCAAATGTAATGTGACTTTTTTCCCTTTTCCCTGTACCTTTCAGGATTTGCAGACGGAGAAAAGGATTGGTTTGGGTCGTGATCGAGGAAATGAAGTGTACCTGCTAGTTCGTGATGAGATTCCTCAAGGTTTCGCTTCTACAACATCTACTGTTGAGTCTTCTTCCTTGTGGCACCATAGACTGGGACATCCGTCTCATCAGAAACTCTAGTAGGCCTTACTGTGGCAGTCCGTGTCTCGTTTTGATTGTGCGTCGTGTCAGTTAGGTAAGCACCATCGTGCTTCATTTAAACAGTTGTGTCTTGCGTCTAGTAGCACAACTTTTGAGTTGGTTCATTGTGATGTATGGGGACCATTTAGAGTCCAATCTGTGTCGGATCGTAGGTACTATATTGTTTTTGTTGATGATTTTTCTAGAGTATCCTGGATATATTTGTTAAAAGATCGAAATCATATTCATGATGTACTCAGAAATTTTCTTAATGAAATAAAAAATCATTTTGATGTGACTCCTAAGATTTTGAGACCTGACAATGCACTTGAGTTCATGCATTCTAACATCACTTCCATACATGCCTCACTGGGTATCATCCATCAGACATCCTGTCCTCATACCTCACAGCAAAATGGAGTTGCAGAACGTAAGTATAGGCACATTCTAGATGTTACTCGTACACTTATGATGCATATGCAGGTTCCAAAACATCTTTGGACTGATGCTGTGCTTACAGCTACCTACCTTATCAACAGGATGTCTGCTACCCCACTTGGTGGAGAGGTTCCACTTCGTCGTTTACAACCAGACTCCACCTTATTTAGTCTGACACCGAAGGTATTTGGGTGTGTGGTCTTTGTTCAGGACCTTTCCTCTGGATTGGACAAACTGTCTCCACGTGCAAGCAAGTGTGTTTTTGTCGGTTATTCGCGAACTCAAAAGGGTTATCAGTGTTTTCATCCTCCCACTTGTCGGTATTATGTTTCTGCAGATATCACTTTCTTCGAGTTTGAACCATATTACAGTGCTCCTCCACAGTCCAGTGTGTCTGTCCCTGTTCCCTCGGTTGTCGAGTTGCAACATGCTGATCCTCAGTCTATACCGGCCGTTCCACCACCAGCGTCTTCATCCTTGCAGGTATATCATCGACGGCAGCATCCTCCAGGACCTCCTCACGACAGACCATTCTCCTTTACAAATGCAAATCCGCCCACTAGTTCCTTAAACATGCCTATAACCCTTCGAAAAAGTACTCGTTCGTGTACTATTCATCCTATTTCTTATTTTGTATCTTATGATGCTTGTTTCCGTAGTTTTGCCTTTTCCCTACATTCTCGTACCATTTCCAGGAATTACGAGGAGACACTTTCTCTTCCACATTGGAAGGTTGCTATGGATGAAGAGATTGCGGCACTTACTAGTCGTGGCACATGGGAGTTAGTGGCCCGCACTGCTGGGGCTACAATGGTCACCTACAAGTGGGTGTATACTATCAAATACAAAGCAGATGGCAGCATTGACATATACAAGGCTAGACTGGTTGCTCAGGGTTTTACACAGACATATGGCATCGATTACGAGGAAACTTTTTCATCGATTGCTCGTCTCAATTCTATTCAGGTGTTGTTGTCTCTTGCAATGAATAATTCCTGAGATATGTACCAGCTTGATGTCAAAAATGCCTTCCTCTATGGCGATCTGACTGAAACAGTCTTGATGGAGCAGCCTCCAAGGTACGTTGCTCAGGGGAAGGATTGTATATACAGATTACGGAAGGCTATCTATAGGCTAAAGCAAAGTCCCAAGACGTGGTTTGAGAAGTTTAGCCAGGCGGTACTTGATGGTGGCTTTCAGAGGTGTGCAGTATACCACTTAGTGTTTTATAGGCGCACAAGTCGTGGATGTGTCATACTGACTGTATATGTGGATGACATTCTAGTGACTGGAGTAATACAGAAGGAATTACAGAGGTAAAGGCTCAACTTCACAGACACTTTGTAACTAAAGACATGGGAAAACCTCGTTATTTTCTGGAGATCGAATTTGCATATGGACATGATAGGATGACTCAATCACAGAGGAATTATGTATTAGATCTCTTAGAGGAGACAGGCCTTCTGGGATGTAAACCAGAAAGCACCCCTATCGAGCAATCACCATCTTTTTGGGATAGCAGCTCAGAGCTACTGGAGGATCCTGGTCAATACCGTAGACTGATTGGCAAACTCATTTACTTGACAGTGACGCAACCTGATATTTCTTATACAGTCAGTCTTCTGAGCCAATTTATGCATGAGCCTAGGAGGGTACACTGGACAGGTGCTCTTCGGGTCTTATCTTATGTGAAAGGGGCGTCAGGAAAGGGTCTGGTATACAGGAAAAATAATCACATCAGAGTTCAAGCCTACTCAAATTCAAGATATGCAAGTGATAGAAAATCCACATCCAGTTTTTGTACGTATGTAAAAGACAATTTGGTCACCTGGCGGAGCAAGAAACAAAATGTTGTTTCCAGGACTAGTGCAGAGGTGGAGTACAGATCTATGGCTCAGACTGCGTGTGAGACGATGTGGGTGAAGTCACTGCTTGAGCAGCTTGAGTGTGATGTTGAGGTGTCTATGTCTATGAGGTGTGATAATCAAGCTGCGATCTTTATCGCAAACAATCCCACCTTTCATGAAAGAACAAAGCACATCGAGGTTGACTGCCACTTTGTGAGAAATCTGGTTATGAATGGAGTTATATCTACTACATATACGCACTCTTTAGAGCAACTAACAGATATCTTCACCAAAGGTCTTGCAGTGCGTGTGTTTGAGTCTCTATGCGACAAGCTGGACATGGTTGATATGTATGCTCCAGCTTGAGGGAGAGTGTTAGAATAAGTGGAGATAGTTTTTGTAGTTAAACAGGTTATTAGATATCCATATATCCATGGGTGTCTAATACCTATATATATGTATTCCTCACTAATCAATAGAGATTCTTTTTGATTTTCTCTCATAATAGTGACTATTATTCTGAGTCCAAAAAAAAAACAAATGGCAAGACAGACTCGTTGCTAACATGTTAGCAATATAAAAATGAATAAATACACTTACCCCATGAAGTTATTTGGAAATTTCCAACGCATGCTGAATCTTTCGTAGTTGGCACCTGCATAGCATAAGTTAGTGTTATCATTCATTCAGAATTACAATTAAAAATAAAAAATTTGGCACCTCAATTTGACTAAAGAGCAATGTTCTATAAATGTAACTGTAAAAAGAAATTTAGAGTAAGAGAAGATCAGATCTTATTGCTAATGATATTACACACATATATAAGGAGATTGGATCCTCTAAATTACATGGATATCCAATAATCTGTTTCCTACTAGGAATACAATAACTCATATAAGATACTTTAACTAGAAATATAATGACTTATACTCTAACTAGAAATATAATGACTTATACTCTAACTAGGAATAAGATACTCAAACACTCTCACTCAAGTTGAAACATACATATCAACTATACCCAGTTTGTCACACAAAGACTCAAAAATTCCAACAGTCAGTCCCTTGATAAATATATCAGCCAACTACTCAGATGACTGGGTATACGGAGTAGAAATCACCTCACAAAGTCCCTCATAAAGTGACAATCCACCTCTATATGCTTTGTCCGCTCGTGAAATGTAGAATTATTCGCAATAAATATAGCTGCTTAATTATCACACCTCATAGGCATAGGAATCTCAACCTCAAACCTGAACTGCTCTAGAAGTGACTTCATCCACATCATCTCACATGCAGTTTGAGCCATGGATCTATACTCAACTTCAGCATTGGACCTCGACATCACATTTTGTTTCTTACTGTGCTTCGTAACCAGGTTACCTCCCACGTATGTGCAGAACCCAGAAGTAGATTTCCTGCCTCATCAATCTCCCGCATATCTTGAGTTTAAATAGGCTACAATCCTGATATGACTATTCTTCTTATAGACTAGACCCTTCCCTGGAGCACCTTTCACATATGCCAGAACACGAAGAACTCCTGTCTAATGCATCTTCCTTGGTTCATGCATGAATTAACTCAGAAGACTAACAACATAAGAGATATCTGGTCTAGTCACAGTGAGGTAGATGAGCTTCCCAAAAAACCTCATGTATCTGCCCGGATCCTTCAACAACTCTGAGTTGTTGTCTCAGAAGGCTGGTGTCTACTCAATGAGAGTACTCTGTGGTTTGCACCCCAGTAGGCCCGTCTCCTGTAGAAGATCTAGGACGTACTTCCTCTGTGACAGTGCCATCTTGCCATTTACATAAGCAAACTCTATCCCAAGAAAATACCACAGCTTTCCCATATCCTTAGTGACAAAATGTGCATAAATATGTTTCTTTATCTCTGCAATGCCCTAACTATCACTACCTGTTACCAGAATGTCATCCACATACACTGCTAAGATCACACACCCACTAGCAGTTTGTCTGAAGAAAACTGAATGGTCCATTGCGCATCTCTCGAATCCTCCCCCAGAACTACCTAATTGAACTTCTTAAACCACACTCCGGGACTCTGCTTTAGACTATGAATTGGCTTTTTAAGTCTACACACACGATCCTCCCCCTGAGCAACACACCCTGGAGATTGTTCCATCAGAACAAGCTCTATCAGGTCTCCATACATAAAGACATTCTTCACATCCAACTGGTATAACGTCCATGCATGATTTAGCACTAAAGACAGAAGAACCCTGATGGAGTTGAGACGAGCCACTGGAAAAAACATCTCCTCGTAGTCAACCCCATAGGTCTGAGAAAATCTCCTTACCATCAGTCTTGCTTTGTATCTATCGATGCTGCCATCTGTCTTGTACTTTATGGTATAGACCCATTTGCAGGTGACTACTGTAGTCCCAGCAGTGCGAGTCACTAACTCCACATGCTCCGACTAGTAAATACTGCTATCTCCTCATCCATGACTGCCTTCCAATTTGGAATAGATAGTGCCTCCTAGCAAAGCTGTGGAAATAAGGATGTAGAGAATCATAGGATACAAAATTGGAGATAGAATGGATAGTACAAGAACGAGTACCTTTACGTAAGGTAATGGGGAGTTCTGAGGAAGTAGTGGATGGATTTGCATTTGTATAGGAGGATAGTCCAGGAATAGACACGTTGGCGACACTTGTATACCCGCAAGGGTGGAGGAGCCTTTGCTGGCGAGGTGGTTTCTTCCAGAACATCTTGCTCAAGCAAGTCAACGACCGTTGGGAGGGGAACAGACATGTCGGATGATGACGACTCACTGTAGTACGGAACGAACTCAAAAAAAGTGACATATGTAGATACAAAGTACCGTCTGGTGGGTGGATGGAAACAACGATACCTCTTCTGAGTCCTGAAGTATCCTATAAAGACACTTAATAGACCTTTGAGACAATTTATCCAAACCAGGGGAGAGGTTTTGAACAAATGCTATACACCTAAACAATTTGGGAGGAAGACTAAACAGGCTAGACTCAAGCTTAAGAAGACAAAGTGAGACTTCTCCACCAAAAGATGCAAAGGACATCTTGTTGAGTAAATAGGTTGCAGTAAACACCGCATAAGACTACAACAGCTTTGGAACCTACATATGAACCATGAGAGTACGAGTAACATATAGAATGTGTTTGTGTTTACGTTTGCGTTCTGCAACCCCAATGACCTACAATGAGAAGCAATTCTATTCTAAACAAATTCAAGTGCATTATCAGTACACAAAATCTTTGGAATAGTCTCAAACTGAGTCTTTATTTCTGCCAAAAAACTTTTGAGTACATCATAGATTTGACCACTATCCTTGAGTAAATATACCCAGGAGATTCTAGAAAAATCATCAATAAAGACTACATAATACCTATGACATGACACAGACTAAACTTTAGACGGTCCCAAACATCATAATGCACTAACTGGAAAGCAGACGTACTCGACACAAGACGCGGCCTCTGAAAAGAAACACGATGATGCATCCCCAACTGACACGACTCACGCTGGAACTGTAACACTGAACACCACGATAATGCTTACTAGAGCTTCTGATGAGACGAGTGACCCAACCGGGCATACCACAAGGAGGAAGACTCAGAAACGTCGACCACAGAGGCTAATCTTTGAGGTATCTCGTCATAAACCAGTAGGTACGCCCTATTTCCTCGCTCACAGCCTAAACCAATCCTTCTCTCCATTTGCAAATCGTGAAAGATACAATGGAAAGAGAAAAAGGTTATGCAACAGTGTAACTGCTTTGTAATTACACTAATAGACAGCAAATTCACAGGAAAATCAGGGACAAACAAGACTTTATCAAGAAGTAGTTATGAAGAGACTTAGACTACCCCTTCACCAGAAACAGGACACATTTGGCCATCCGCAACTGTTATAGTCCGAAGCTCGATCAATTATGATAGACGAGTAAATAAACTTCGTGTACTTGACATGTGAGTGGAGGCACCTGAATCTATGATCCAAGAATGATTCCTGGATGCATGGAAGACACTAGTACCTGAGGTGCTAGCCTTGGTAGTCGTGGCTGCAGAATCAGTAACCTTTAGCTACTGAAGCCGCTCGTAGTCATCCTGTGAAACTGTAAACGTTGGCTCCTCTATGGTAATGGTGGCAGTATGGGGATCTATGGTAGCATTGGCCTGTGGTCGACCAATAATATCCTAACATTTGTTAATCCTGTGTCCCAGTCAACCGCAATGTGTGCACTTGGGACATCCACCTGCCTCTCCCCTACCACGACCTCCACCTCAGGAACCATCACGACCTCATCTCCTAGTGGTGGCTATAGTTGACGACTCTGGCCCTGTAGATGTGACAGCTGTAGAAATCTGGAGAACCTTCCTAAAGGTAGTCTGAACCCGATCTGCTCACAAAACATGTCCTCGTATCTGCAAATTGATATCAAGATTCAGGCTAGAAAGGTAGACTGCAACCATTAGCTCCTCGCGGTACTAGCAAAGACATGTAATATCCACCGTCAGGGATTAATAAACATCCAACTCATTCAAATAGTACACGAAGAGTGGTGAAGTGCTCCTAGATTGATTTGTCTTCCTGCCACAAAGTAAATAACTGCTCATATATCTAACAGACTCGAGATATATTCTTCTCGTGACTATATGTCAACCGCAAAGTGTTCTATATCTTCTTTGCGGACCACAGTAGCATAACTCCCTGTGCAACTGAGGGCTCCATTCTATTCGCCATCCACGTGATAATGGCTGCATCATCTACTAGTCAGTCCTCATATGTGTCAGATTTCTCCTCAGGAAATGCATGGGTAAGATGTTTTAACTTCTTATAGGCCAAATTGAAGGTCACGAAGCTTTACAACCATAGGAGATAAATGAGGCCCGAAAGACGTACCACTCATGTGCTTTACTAATGAATCACGGGATGTCATAACAAACTGAAAATTCAGAGAAAACACCAAGATAGAGGCTAAATTTTACCCAATTATGTGAACCGGACTATTCACTATGAGCAGATATGACGTATCTACTCACACCGGGGTTTTGATACTTGTGGGAGGCCAAATACATGGCCTAACAGGACTGGACTGCCCCTACAGAGGATAGGAAACGATGAGAGGGTTCACTGGTGGCTTGACATACCACAGGGAACCCTTACCTTCGGTGTTGCTGCTGTTGGAGGGCCAGTGGGCGGAGTCCGGCGAAGGAGGAGGGTCTGGCGGAAAGTGGAGAGGCTGCCGGTCTAAACTGCCACCTACTGGGTGGTTGGTGACTCCCCTGGAGGGGCCAACAGTTGCCGACTGTCCAGGAGAATGCCCTGTCCTGGGCGGCGAAGGCCTGGACTACCTAAATTCTGGCCCGGAGGACAGGCAGGCATGCGGGAGAGGTGCTGGAAGGTTGCGGAGGGGGGCCTACTGGATGGGGAAGACTTGGGTGCGTGTGGGAGGGCCGATGGTAGGGTTACCTAGGGCCGACGGGTGGTGGGGACGCCGAGTGTTACTGAGGAAGAGCCAGTAAGTTGGGGAGAAGAAAAAAAACCCTAAGCTCTAAATACCATGTAAAAAGAAATTTAAGATAAAAGAAAATCAGATCTTATTACTAATGATATTACACACATATATAGGGAGATTGGATCCTCTAAATTACATGGATTTCCAATAATCCGTTTCCTACTAGGAATACAATAACCCATATAAGATACTCTAACTAGAAATATAATGACTCATACTTCAACTAGAAATAAGATACTCTAACAGTAACAAAAATAATATATTTGTTAAACTTCCACAACTCTACTATAGCAACAGATATTGAATATATTCAAACATACAGCAATATAGCAAGTAATTCAGTACATCATCCTATTATTTCTGCGAAAAATAACTTATTTAGTAGATAAAAGCCAACTAAAGAAATGAAACAGAAACAACAAACTAAGACAGAATACTTACACAACTAAAGTGAAATTCACAGTATTACTCGACATCAACTTATGCTATAGCAGTGCTTATACAAGGTAGAGATAATATACAACATCGTTATAATCTTTTTATGCAAAAAAGTTTCAAAAGACAATCAAGTGGGCTAAAACCGCACTACCAACTTATCCAATTCAACAGGATGATGTCTGTTGACAAAAAAAAACAATGGATTCACAAATAAAACCAACGATAACCAAAACCTTCCTTCCAGAGATACTCAAACTACAACTCATGTGGAAAAGTTTCGACACCAATTCAATCCTTCCATCGCAATCTATCGACCAAACAACCTCCTAAGCCTTCCCAGTTCGATCGCAAGTCATTAACCACAACCAGGAGCAAAGCTTCCAGATCCTTAAACCCGAATCTCCCCCAAAAAAAGGAAGTACAGGGAAATCTCAATCGACGTGAGATTGCTAGGATTTTTATTTTTATTTTGAGGGGGAAGATTGGAGGCTTACCTGAATCTCAAATCCTACTTCTATCTCGCTACCAACAATCACCAAACTCCGAATTTTGGTGGTCTACTCTTCCAAAAGAGGGATCGGATTTGAAGTAAATGGATGATGTGGTGGTGGTGGTGGACGATAAAGTAGAGGAGGACAAGGATGACGGCAATGACCATGGGGTGACAAAGTCCAACAGAGGAAAGAAACTACACGGAAGCAATCATATGACTTTGAGAGACCGAGTCATCAGCTAACGTCACTTGAGTGATGGCGTAAAAATGTTGATCTATAATGGAGGTTTCAGCATTATGAGTATGTTTCAAAAAAAGTTAGGTAAAAAAATATTTTCAAATAGGAGATCAATTTTACTTACAGAGGAGGCAAAGCTTTTCCTCGTAGCTCTCCACCCCTCCCACTTCCTTTATCTAGTCTTTATCGACCACTACTCGATATCTCCTATTTGCTCATAAAAAGTAAGTAGTAATATCTTAATGTAGCATATATGCCATAGTAATATATCTCTTTATTCCATACTCTTAACGATATACTTCAATTTCTTTTGAATTATATTTCCCACCTTTGTCAGGTTTTAATATCTTAATGTTTCTTCTAAGTTACTTTTCTACTTCTACTTTATATGTCTTAAAGCAACTTAACACTTTTGTTTTATGTGAGATTAAATAAACATATATATATCTCGAAATCATTAATAAATAGTACAAAATATTCCTTATTATACTAAGATTTCATATTAAGTGGACCACATACATCTGAATGTACTAAGATTAATAACTTATTTTTCCTATATCTTACACCAAATGATTTTTTAGGTAGCGTTTGATAACGATTATTTTCCACAGATTATTGAAAATAATCACTTATAAATAAAATGTTGAATGCCTGAACCAAACACATAAAAAAAACGCCAACTTATTTAAAAACGTCAGCTTATTTTTCATGTGTAAAATTCACCGAAAACGCTAAAAATGAAAATCTATGGGAGACAACTTTTTGAAAAAAAAACTAGCTTTTCACTATGATTAGTTTGTCTATAATCAATATCAAACGCATCTTTAGTCATTTTTCCAACTAAGTAATGTTGATATAAAGTTAATTCCACATTATTAATATTAGAAAGAAGATTCAATTTTACAATTTGTTCCATTTTTTATTTTCCAAGATAAGCTAATCTAACATGTCATACAACATAATTAGACAATAAACACAAATAATAATCAGAAATACTATTTGCAATATGTATTTCATTGCCTATTACAGAAATGTGAAATAAATCATGTTTCTAAACAAATATTCTCATGACAAGTACTTTCTTGTCCGTCCTAATAGATATACACTTATTGTAAAAGCGAACTTCTAAGTCATTCTTTACAAGTGCAGAGACACAAATTAAATTATTTCTTACGTAAAATACATAAAAAACTCCTTCAATATCATAATATTACATCCCAGATTTAAGCGATAGGAGTCAATATCTTCCACATCTAGATATATGTTATTTACCATGTAGATGTGTTGCTTATTAGATTTGAATTCCTTAAAGAATTCTAGCAATTTCCTTATATTTGCAATATGATAAGTAGCACCAATAATCTATCCATCAATCATTTGAACTTGGCATAAGAATGTTATTACATTCAACTACGTCAATGAATACTCTCTTATTTGTTTACTGTTCTGATGTCTTGTCTTTGTTTTCATCCTTATTTAGACAATTTTCTCTAAAGTAGCCCAATTGGCCACATAGATGGCTAAAATCTTATGACTATTTTGACTATGATTGGTTGGATTTAAGCGATATCCTATTTAGTCCAGTCCTTTTGTTGTAGTTTTTGTCATTCTTATTTTCCCATATTCAACTTTTGCTTTTAACGACTAATCATATTATTTTTTTAGTTCCCAATCATATTGGTGATTCTGTGAGTTGAAAGGATAGAGTTGATCTCATTGTTGTGGCCGTCATATCAAAACTATTTCACAAACTATTAAGTATAGTTGCTACTTGTAATTTTTATGAAATAAGAGTTCTTACAATGATTAAATCTTTAGCCATAACAATCATGTTATTCACATGTTCTACGGTACTCTATTCCTCTTGCATTTTGCAGGAGTTATACCTCTGAAGGAAGATTTGAGTATTGATTTCTATGATTTTATTATACTTCTCCTTCAGAACATTCCACAAACTTTGTGAAGTATTGTAAGTCTCAAAGAATTTGATGAGACTATTTTCTATAAAAATGAACATGAGACTTTGTCCTTTTGTCATCGATCCGTTATCTCTTCTATTTCTTGACTTCCACCTCATAAACATTACTGTCAAGTTCTGGAGTCTTGGTTTCAATGACATATTCTAGATTATCATAAATCAAGGTATATTTGATTTTCCAATGCCACATTTCATAATTTATCCCATTCAGTTTCTCGATTTTTGTCAATTCAGTAGTGTGTGAGTAAATCAAGAAAAATAATTATCTAACTTTAAAATTTTATTTTAAACAATTTTTAACTAGATCAATTAATCTATATGGAAAGTATGAAAATGCAATAAAGTTATGCACAACTAAGATGAAGATATAATTTTAGTAATCAATCAAATAATGCAGTAATCAACTAATAATAAGTAATTAACATGTTGTATGGATCGCTATAATATATGCTCAAGTATCAAATAAACATGCTTTCAATAAGCATATTCAAATAAACACGTTGTACTGTTTAAATATATATCAATTTCTGATGCTTAGTGTATGGATAAAGTATACGTGGAAGCACAGTAATTAACTTAACGTAATTTCCAGACATATGTAGTAATCGATAACATGCATCCTTTTTTTTTAATCAAGAAAACCAAACAAATGAGATCGAAACTGCAAAAGTAACAACAGAATAAAGACAAACCGAGATTGAGAAGGGAGAGGCTGATCGAGAGGAGAGTTGAAGGTTGGAGACATACGAGGTACAGCGACAGCGAAGAGGGAGGGGACGGAGGCTGGTGACAGAGAACGTCAAGGAAGACCAGAAGTCGTCTAACAGAGAATGAGCTGAGATCATGTGGGATCGCGGAAAAAAAAAAGGGAGGGAAAGGGGTTGAAGGTAGTGCAAGAGGAAACAACCTCAAAGAGGGAGTCGAACAGATAAGCTGCCTCTGAATTTGAGGAGAAAATATCATCCACTTCCTTTATTTACGTGATTTTCATTGACCACTTCTTAACATTTTGAAGTCGTATTGATTGATTGATTATGTAGTTCTTTCATGGGTGGATTGGAAAGTTTTTTTTTACAATCGAGAACATCCATTAATCCAATAAAAAAAAGGATCAAGAGAGAACAAAAGTTTCAAACACATCACAAGAATAAAATCACGAGAAACAAATGAACCATCACAAAGCAAGGAAGTCTAATTAGGAACCAAATAAATAATCGATCGACAAGGGATAGAGATACGGAAGGAGGAGCGAACCTTGGCATTGACGAGACCGTAGGGTTACTTTCTCTTTTGACGATGGTGATCTCGAATGGATCTTTAAGAGCTGTGAGGACCAAAAAATAAATATGGTGGGCGTTTGTAATGGTGAGTCACGAAGGTGGGGAGATTCTGATTTAGGGATCTGGAAGCTTTGCTCCTGACTGTGGTTAATGGCTTGTGATCGAACTAGGAAGGCTCAGGAGGTTGTTTGGTCGATAGATTGCGATGGATGGATTGAATTGGTGTTGAAACCATTCCATGTGAATTGTAGTTTGAGTATCTCTGGAAGGAAGGTTTTGGTTATCTTTGGTTTTATTTGTGAGGCTATTGTTTTTTTTAATCAACTGACATCATCTTGTTGAATTGGATAAGTTGGTAGTGCGGTTTTAACCAACTAGATTGTCTTTTGGAACTTTTTTACATGAAAAAATTATATATATCATCATAAGCATTGCTATAGCATAAGTTGATGTCGAGTAATACCATGACTTTCACTTTAATCGTGTAAGTATTCTGTCTTCTTAGTTTGTTGTTTCTGTTTCATTTCTTTAGTTGGCTTGACCTACTGAATAAGTTGTTTCATTTCCGAACATGTCTTTATAGTCTTCTGCTTTGACTTTTCAGTTCTACATGTTACTGAATCTAGACTGTCATTCTTTTGACTATATGTTCTAAACATTACTGCAATGCCTTTATCCTTATCTTTCTGTGCACTTCCACTTTCCTAAACACTTCCAGAACAATAGAATCTCCGAATTTGTTCTCTTGTCATTCTTCATTTCTTGACTCCATTACAATTCTCCTATACACATCTCTCTCATCTTGAATTTAACAATCAGGAAGATACACTGTATCATCTTCTGACTGGTACAACAATGAACTCACGCTCTCCTTCATCAAATAGAATCTTCTTAAATCTTTCATCTCTTTTTATCTTATCACTTTTCTTGGATTTTGTACCTTTTAGTAACTTTTTCATCTGATCACAAATAATTGTTGGGCATGACTTATACCTGCTGACATTGTTGTATTCACCAACAAGATGTTACTTCAATCTTGTAATACCCCTACTCATAATTTTCTTCTCACAGTACTTGTATTATATTTTCTGTCTGTCATTGTTAACAACATATGCATGCAACCATCTTAGATCCGATCTAGCAAATCTCTCCTCATTATCACTTCCATCATGTTGAGATCCATCAGAACTCGACATTACGAAGACCGAAAACAAAAAGTAAAATGAGTTTAATTATATGAAAAAAGATACTCATGCATTTAAAATATGTTTCCTTAATTTTTAAATTTTCTTTGATTTTAACAATTTTTTGAGATACTCTATTTAATAAGTTATACATTTAATATTATTTCTGATTTTCTGTAAAATTTCTAAATATTTCTGATTTTTACCTTTATTAGGTAATTTAGGTCAGATTTATTGATTTTCTGATTATTATTTTCCCCTATATTAGGTTAAAATATGATTTTCTGATTTTTATCTTTATTTATCAAAATATGTTACTGATAAATACAAAAAAAAATATGAAGAAATAAAATATTATATACAAAAACCAAAGATCTATGTATTTTTATGGTAGATCTAATTGATAACTAAAGCAAAACAAAAAAAAACTCCTAATTTGCTGTAAAATCAAATAAATAAGCAAAATCTTTGAAACACCCTTGAATAAACCATAAAAAACCATGAAGATGGGTAGAGATCTATTTACCCATGAAGAACCCATGAAAAATCCTTGAAAATCCATGAAAAGAGGAAGGAAAGATGAAAAGAGGGAGGAAATCCATACCTTTAGAGTATCCATGAAGAATCCTCCCAAAAATCCTTGAAGAACGTAGGAAGAGAAGGAAGCAACAGTTGGCTCTACTTGTGTCGGCATCTAGGAAGAGAAAAAAACAACAACATCTAGGAAAATCACTTGTGTCGGCACCAATTATTAGGCGTGTCAACAACACATGTTGGAACAGTTCAAAAAACTCAGTGTGTCGGACGAAAGTCGACTCAGCACCGACACGGACCCAAAACACAGTAAATAAGGAAATACCATAAGATGTTGTATCTCCATTTTAAGATTCCGAAACATGTCGGCGAAATGTCGCCAACACGGACCGATGTTTGGTTCCATGATTGTGCTATAGATTTCTGTTATTCTTTTATTTAAATTTTTCTTCATCAAGTGCTCTTTTTCTTCTTCTTTTTTGCAGTTGCTATGCAACAACTCATTTTCTTGTTCTTTCATAAATGATTATTTCATTTTAATCGACAGCATTTTTAAAATCAGCTTGTCTTAATTAGGTGATTGATAGATATTGCATTATAATCGAGAAAATAATCTTGTTGAGTCTTATACATCAAATTAGTATTTTACGAGTTGATAGCTCTAAGGTGGACTAGCACATAAATGGTTGTCTTGGCTTTTGATAATATTGCAATTTTCTATTGGAAAAAAGGATGTGTATATTCATTCTTATTTCACTTTCCAACTGCCATTGTTAGTATTTCAAAGGTAGGATTTACCTTTGTGGCAGTTAAGTTCAAATGTAATCCTGCTTGTTTCACCCTTTCTTCAAAGCCTGCTTAAATTACATCATGTTTTTTTATTGAAAATTAAATTACATCCAGTTAGTTGTGTGCATGTAAAGATTTTAACTAATAAATAAGAATGTTGTTCTCTGAAACAGTTTTACTCAGATGATATAGAAATCTGTGTGTTCATCATGCCATTACTGTTGCATTATTCTGTTTCATTAGTTTAACTAATAAATGCACATTATATAAAAAAAATTAAAGTTTTGTTTTTTTTTTATTGAAAATTAAATTACATCCATGGTATAGTTCTGTTGTTAGCACTTGGATAATGAACTATCATAAGATAAAAATAATAATTTTAAATTGCATTATTTTGTTTCCTTGTTTTATACACTACTTTTTTTAATTTATGCCTGTCTTATTAATTTTTTCTCTTTATTCTTTAAGGATGGAAGGTGTGAATAATTTTGATCTCCGTTCCTTGCTAATGGACGATGATGATGACGAAGTTCCAAAGAAGAAGTTAAAATCTACTATTCTACTTGAGGACAACGAAGACAATCATGTTTTAGTTAGGTTGTTAGTGAATAGCCTTGAAGATTACAATGAACGTTTTGTTTGAAAAATCCAATCCATACTACCTCTTTCACAGGACATCATATAGTCAACAACATCATGAATTTTAGAAAGCAACAATTCATGTGCAAAAAAAATGAATACAACAATTCATAAAAAGTCAGAGTTTGTCAACACATTCTTTGAGAAGTCTCGGCAAAGTTGAGTAGACGAAAGGTAAGGAATAAGGACAGGAAAAAACAAACCTCAGAGTTATGTAACATCCAAACTCAACAACATGGTAATAGAATTTAGAACATAAATTCACTGGATCTTACCATTTCATCTCAAGCCATGCAACTTGTGATTACCTTGGATCACCAAATCCATAGAAATGGAAGGTTAATTAACACCCCATATGTGCCCTGGAATTCTATGATCATTACTAGTTGTCCCACAACATATCTATTTTCGTGTGTTGCTTCCTATGTCCATATATTCTGGTGAAACTGTAAACAGCATTTTGCATTCAATTTTTATGCTTTATACTCCTACTATCAATATCTATGTAGTGAGGGTCTGTAATTCACATGTTCTACATGTTGTTTGGTAGGGAAGCTTTTCAATCAGTAAAATGCATGCATTCATGCCTCCCGAAAGATGTCATAAATGTATGATCTCCGTGGTTTTGCCTTCCCTATTTCTCATTTTGGTGTATTTGGCATGGTATATCTTATAAGGTCACGCACTCTCATGTGTCTCTGTCAGGGGAAAGAATCACAAGAACGTTTCAGATCCAAATTGTTGCAACCATTATCCACATTCTGGATAGTGATAATTTTACCTGACCATAATTCCCTCATCAATGCCAATTAGAATTTAGAACACAGTACCAACCAAACTCAACAACATGGTAATGGAATTTAGAACAAAAATTCTCTGGATGAAATTCCAATATTCTTCAAGACATTAAGATTGCCATATTCCAGAATGAAATTCATATCAGAGACAATCAAGATATTTAAATCACACCAAAATCCTAACCGCTACTGATGACCATTCTTTCTGAATTTTAGCTAAACTAATGACACCAAAATCCTAACCAAAGTAACGTCCGAACACACCAAAAGCTTCAACAGACACAAATTCAAGAGCCAAGCATCTAACTGCACAAACAAAAACCACATGAAACCATGATCCACATCAAAACAACACGATCCATTCCAGCACACCCAAATCACAAGCAACACGACAACAACGAAAAACCCAAGATCCAAACTCATCTGAAATAATCACAAACCACAAACCAGATCTGAAACACGAACTCCTCTGAAATAATCACAAACCACAAACTAGATCTTATAAAAACAGATCAAGAGAGAGTTCGGCCTACCTTCGTCGACGAGCTCCTCCGCCTGCAACCTCCGTTGAACACCACCGCCGTCGCTTGCGCCTCCGCCGATTATACCGTCCTCGAGAAGCTCCGCGGCTTCAAGATCCGTAAGGAAGAGACGCCTCCGCCAACTAGGATAATATAGGAATTGGAAGGAAAAAATCTAAGTGTTTTTCCCGTAGTTTTTATTTTTAACCTTTTTTTATGAATTTTACATGTGACAAAAAAAATCAATGTTTTTTAATAAATTGATTTTTTTTGGTGTGTTTTATTTAATTTTTCTCTTATAAATGATTATTTTTAATAAATTATCCAATGTTACTGATGTATTTTTTCCCTGTGGTGTTCCAATTGAAACATCTACTTTGTTTCAATGGTAAGATATTTTTCTTTTGTTCTCAACGCCGGTCGTACATGAATCCACTTGTATATATAAAATCAGAGTGTTAGATGGAAATCCCGCGTCCACATGGGTTGTTGGGAAGGAACCCATGAAATTGTCGTTGAACTTGCTTGCAGCTAGTGTGCATCTGTATTTTCTTGTTGAGGATTAAAGACAGATGGTGGTTGATTTTCCTTAACGAGACAAATTAAGGTTGTATTTAGAAACGATTATAGTAAAAGTTATATTTTTTTTTAAATTTATTCTTCATAGTTTTTTTATTTTCAACATTATCAGTAAATTTTATAATTAAGAAATAAATTGATGTTTTTAAATAAATTAATATTTTTTATATATTTGATTTAAATTGTTATTTATAAATAATTATTTTTAATAAACAATAAAAAATAATTATTACCATACACTCAAAAAAATAATGCCTGACATCTTCTTTTTCCGTTAGTTGCGTAAACGTGCAGCAGCCCTCTGCGTCATGCAGCGTTGACTTTCTAAGTACATTATTTTTAGATTCATTGTGGAGAACTTTAAACTCGTCTTGAAACCTAGAACATATATACAGTTGACAAAAAAAAAGTACATTATTTCCATGAATAATAGCACAAATAGGGTACAGTTGCACAAGATGTAGTTATAGCAGTAGAATGTGGACATTTGGTCTAGCATCGACTTTCTATTACAGAATACAGACCTTACGACTCAGGAAAAATGGAAAGTAAGATATGTGATATATAAAAATACAAGCTTAGGTTTCAGTTCGAACTTTATACAAATGAACGAAGATCTTGGGTTATTTTGTGCTGCCTTGTTCGTCACAAAATTAATGATGATACCTGCAAGTTGCAAAGCCATTGTAAATTTCACGAGTTAGAAATATTGTAACAAAGTTGAATATATTAAATCAAGGGATTTTTCATTTTTAAGATGGTAGACCGTTAAGTTCTACTGTAATTGAAGAAGATGACACAAAATGAGGCAGCTATGCGTGTCGGTGATCCGATAAGTATAGAAGTTGTATTTTTTGGAGATGTACCTCCATTAAAAGAATCACAAGGTAGTCTTTGCAGGAAGATGAACAAGGATATCATTTTTTGTTCGATCAATGTTTTCTTACAATAAGTGTTCTTTTTTATTCTTATAATATTAAGTTTTATCATTGTAGTCAAACGTATTTGGAATTATTGTACAAAATGTCTCGTTTATTATGATTAAAGAACCAGAGTATAAATCATACTTATAGTGTAAGAGAATTTTCAAATTTTCAAATGATGACACCAAATATTCGATTTGTGACAATACTTCTACTAAATCAGAATTAAGGTCGTCGATTTTCTATTCCGTCATTCTTTCATCTCAAGTAACTTCTTATCAAGTTATCCTAAATATTAAATATTTCTTACTAATACTTTTTGTCTTTAAAACAAGGATTCAAGTAAATGTCAAATATATTAGTAGACGTACATTCACTTTATTTGGTAACGATGCAATTGAAGTTATTGGAATGTTGTTGTCCAAATTGTAACAAGTTGCTTATGTGATAATTGCTTTGTTGATAAACGAAGCTTGCTTAGCAATTACTGATTCATTGTGATTTTCATGAATTATTTTTTAACTTAAAACAAGATGGCGATATTCAAGAGTTCAACGATGTTCTTAGTTTGGAAGGTAAAACACTTATCTTTAGGAGAAAGATTAACTCTTATAAATACAGTACTATCAGATATTTCTACCTATTATCTCTCAGTGCTTCATCTTCCCACTAAGGTGGAAAAAGTTATTGACAAACTTAGATGCAGATTTCTTTGAAAATCTTATTCATCCTCTACTACTGCCTGTCAATTGGCTAAGTAGGCATTTATATGTAGACTAAAAGACCGGAAAGGCTGGGGCATTATTAACATCAAATGTTTCAATCTAGCATTAAAAACAAAGTTACTGTGGCAGTTATTATCTAGTTCCTACACCTTAAAATGGAAAGAAATATTAAAAGCTAGATATTTATCAAGAGCATGGTCTAGTGCTCTGTTAAACACATCAACCGGTAGATCCTCTCCTTTGTGGCAAGAACTAAAAGGTTGTTTTGATATAGTCAATTGATTTTCCTCCTTTCAAGTCAAAAAAGGAAATAACATAATTTTCTGGATAAACAGGTAGTGGAATTGGGAAAAACTTAGAGATGTCTTACCTGTTTAAACTTGTAATTCAAAAAAACTTCGATTGAAAAAACATTAGAGATCTTCAGATCAAACTTTAACAAATTATTTTCTAGCCCCATGCCATATGACAAATATGTATCTATTTAGAAGTAGGCTGATTACTCAATGGAAATATTAAACAATACTCAATTGATACCTGAAGATGATACTTTGATGTGGAACCCTATCAAAGACTATTACACTATGAAATCCTACTACAAAATATTGAATGATAGTGGGCTTAGATTTCAGTTATATAAGCATATTTGGAACAGTTGGGTTCCCTTAAAAGTTAAACTTTTTTCATAGTTGGTTCTCTTTAATAAAATGCTAACCAAAAATAATCTTTGTAAAAGAAGACGGAATGGTTCTGATGTATGTATATTTTGCAATAGGCACAAGGAAACAAATAACCATTTATTTATCCATTGTTCTTTTGTTGGTACTATATGGAATGCTTTTATTCATGTCTCTATATATCCTGTAATATTCACAATTTCCGACTTATTCACATTTCCACCAGCATTGAAATTTGATATCCCTTTAAAAGGTTGCTATACCTTGATACAAATTATTCTGTGGACAATATGGAAGGAACGTAATAATAGAATTTTCAGAGGAAAGAGTAAAAATCCCAATATGATTATCAATGATGTTATTTCTTTTATTCAATGTTGGATAGAATGTTTGGGTACAGGCATTGGAAAAGAAGAAATCCTCTGCTCAGTATCATCTTTTCAACAAATTAGAAAAATGGAGTAAGCACCACCAGCTCCTCAAAATGCCAGGCCTGTGATGGATTCCAACCAACCCTCTCTACCTCCTGCTGATGAGAATCTTATACTATGATTAATGTTTTGTTAATCGATCTGAAAACAATTTGATCGTTATTGAAATTTTTATTAATGCCTATTGATAACAGGCAATTATTGGTAGGAACATATGGTTCTGTCAGACTTGTAATTCTGAAAACAATATGTATTTTGATACTGACATCTCTTGGTAGTGGTTGCATAGCTAAGGGTCACATTAATATTAACTTACCGTTTACAAAAAAAAAACGATGTTCTTAGTCCAAGACTATCAATGGTCTTCCTCTTTCACATCAAAATAGTAATGGAAAATCAAAGATACAAAATGAATGAAAACTTCATTATAGTTGTGGCTTATGGTCATAATGATAGATCTCTTTATGGCAAATGAAAATATTACTACATGATGTCTTATTTTTTTGATTCATCCATCTTCTTTTTTAGGTAATATTGTACTTATGAACAACATTGCATTTTTTTGAATGACTTGCTTAGAAAGCCTAGAAAGAAAATGTTTTCTTTGGTCTCAAACAGTTTTAAATGCACATGTATTGTGAATCATTTATAAATAATTATATAATTCTTACAAAGTATAATGTATATAGTAAAATTTTGGTTTCACTGTAGCTGAAATTTAAATATATATATATATAAGCCCTCCATGTATGTGTGAGTGCAAGAGGGCACACCCAAAATCCTCTATAGTATTAATATTAATAGTCATATCGTAATTTATCTTTATATGAAATAACATTTGATCCTTTATTATTGTGTTTTGGAAGCCTAAAAAAATATAGAAACTTTGCATAGACTGATGGTTTTGGTGAAGTATCTACAAAAAATTAGGTTTATTGTTATCTTCGTTTTTTTAAATTTGATAATGGATGATGATTTTATTGAAAAATAGTACTTAAAAAAAATCTGAATTTTCTATATTAAAAACTTATTTTCCAATACTTAATCATGGTAAATCATCATAAAATATATTATACATAGAAGTGTACCTAAATCTATATTGAAAATCATAGAAATCACTTAATTACGTGGACAGGAGCCAACCACATACATCCAAACCACCATAAGTATCCATATTCTTTGTTTTTCTCAAGATTGGGTGAGAGAAAGGAGAGACTAAAAAAGTATAGGATTTAGAAACTATGACCCTTATTTTATAAAATTGTGTAATTTTTCAAACTTCTAATTCGACTCATTAATAAATAGAAATATGTCAAATGGTTTTTACACATTAAATCCACATCACTTTATGCGTCAATCGACTCAACCTAAAAATCAAATAGATCATTTTTAATGAGTCTAATAAAAAAAGTCCATAATACTTTAATTGGTTTTATATTGACTCACACTTAATTAGATTATCACTAAAAGATTTTGTTGGATTTTAACCAATAGATTTTCTTTATTAATTTTACTAATTACTTAAAATTTGTTTCATGAAAAGTCAATCGGTGCACACACAAGGCTAACGCAAATGACACAAGGTGTAGAGCTTCTTGTACCTCTAAACGAAAGAAGTAAAATATCAATATCTCTAGCAAGAAAACAACTCTGTAGAGCTTCAAATTCTTCCTCTTTATTGCGAATGCATCTACATAGACAATACATATGGCATAACCTACTGATATATCTATTTGACTTTCAATAAATAACTCAAATCATGAATCGAAAAAGTATGATTCGTGTGAGTATTGGGTTAAAATCCAATAAAATATAAATCGATATAAAATCAATTAAAGTATTATAAATTATTTTATGATTAGACACATTAAAATTGATCTATTTAATTTTAAGTTGAACCTATTGACATAAGTCTGGATTAATTGTGTAGAGATAATTTTGTATGTTTCTATTTATCGATTAGTCGATTAGAAATATATAAAAATATGTATTCTATAAAAAGAAGTAATGATCCCCAAACCTTACCCTTTACCCTCTCTGTCATCCCATCCTAAGAATGGCAGAATAAATGATGTATGTAATAGTTTGGAAGTCCTACTCCCGTACACATGATCAAGAGTGTTTCTTCTATTTTCACGTAAATTCAGATATATTTTCGCATAGATTATATTTTGTGATGAATATGTAGAAAATAAAATTTTAATATATGAAATTTGTATCGTATTTGAGTCTTATTTTTAACAAATGGTATCAAAACAATCATGTCATTTCATTATAAAATCTTGTATTTTTTAATCCCAAACATGTCAGTTAGATTCATATTGTTTTCATGTACAAATAATCTAAAAATCATGATTTCATGTCTCAATATCAAGAAGAAAAGACTTTGTTGTTTAAGAAAAATAGTTACCATGCGTAAAAATGCATGGAAACGTTGCACGTGTAAACGTTTCACACATGAAACGTCATTACATGTGAATCAAATTTATGTGATTAGCATTGGTTTGTTAGTGTTGGTTTACACGTGAGATGTTTGTCAAAATAAACCACTTTTGGCAATTGCGGTTACTTGACATGTTAATAGCTTGAGCTGGATAACGCGCGTTAGGCTTTTGTTTTCAATAGAAATGTTGAATATTTTACATTATTAGTCTTTGTATTGTTAAATAATATATTATTTTACATTGTCAATTTTTACATGATTCAATTTTCACGCAAAAGATTTTATATGTAATTAAAGTTATGCTCACTATTATATCTTGATATTATTTAGTGATTGTTTAAACGTGCAAGAAATATTAGTCCATGATCTAAGGTATCAAATAAATTCATTATTGATAATTAAATATAAATTATCTTCTATTCCAAGAATAGATTGACCAAAGTAATTCTCTACCAAAGTAGAATCTCTTGCCTAGATTAGTATATTCAAAATAGAAATATGTTTGTGTATTTGAAATTCATATGGATAATAATCGACCTAAAGGAGGGTTACTATTTCACCAAATATCAAGCATACCAATGGTAATAAATAAATAACAATTATATGGTTATTCCTAGTAAATAACTAATAAGTCAAAAGAAAGACTTGTTGCTTAATACGACTAATTATCAGTATTTGATTACTATATTGAAAAATATCACTTGCAAGTTAATATTTTTGCTCAATGGTTAAATGCCAATGTTGCAATAGGTATCTTGATATAAGTCCCACTAAAAATTGAATTTATTTGTTTATTATTTTATTGTTAAATATTAATATGATTATCATTGGACTAATTATTCATTTGATTTTCAATTATTTATTAATTACTTCAATAAATGCATCTACTTCAATAGTCAATATTAATTCAATTTCCTTATTTAATGACGTAAATTTCAAGTACAAGAAAGAGAACATTTTGATTGTTCTCAGGTGCATGAAAAATCAAATTATTTGTGACTTAATCTATATTGCATGAAAAACCAAACTAAATACAGGTAAAATATGCAAGCTCTAATATGTAAATGCATTTTCATAAAAACACTTAGCCAAGTATATATCTAATTGGATTCACCGATTTCATGCATTTAACAAAGAGAGTAGCACAAAATAGAAATAAATTGGGATTAAGCATGGTTGTTTTTGTTGTTGGTGTTGCATTTTAGTTATAAAATGCATTCTTAAACAAATACTTTCTTTTGTATACCCTTTACGTCGTGTTTGTGTCCCTTCTGAGTATCTGTTAATGAGACAAAACAGAGATTTTGATGCATTTGATTTGAGGATGAGACTTCCTTCTGTTGTGAGAACACTGCTCAAAGCTATCAACTGTAATGGTGGTGTTACTTACATACATTGCACTGCTGGTCTTGGTCGTGCGCCTGCTGTTGCAGTAAGTGCACACAAAACTCATGTAAAATTATCATGTATGGTGCAAATGATACTTGCTTATATCTGATTGTGGTCCAAAGTCCTTAATTTTAAAAAAAATCATAGACATCTTGCACTTTATCCTATAATCATTTTTTGACTTGTGTGGAGCAATAAATTATTTGTTAATTGTCACGTTGATATTCTGTCTAATTCGCGACCTGAAATTGAACCCAACAGTGATTCAGTTATACTGGTTTTGTTGAACCCAACACCAATTCAGTTATACCTAGTATGTCCAACCGAGAGCAATCCTACTCAACAAAGAGAAAAGCTATCCTGGCTACAAGCAAAGTGGGCACACTAAGTGCTTGTTCCAGTTCTTCACAAGTTAATGAGCACCTGATAATGATAATGAACCTTGGGGGTGACATGGGAGAAAATGAGTTACACCAGATGTTCTAATTATAATATGCAATTAAGTGAATTACTTATACAGTTTAAAGGGAATCATGCTATTTTCAAATACTACCATGGTAAGATATGGCACTACCTCCAAACCATGTATATCGGCTAGTGACAGGTTAAGTTTTGTTAATGTATAGGGTGCTTACCATGTACATATACATGATAATTAAGTAGATTATGCAGGCCCGCTTGTACATGAAACAATTAGCCAGTTTTGGTAGTTGGGTAATTACTCAAATCGATTCTGATGTCCGAGTGTGACAAATACACCTAATTAAAATCTACCAGGTGTGAGAATTTATCAAGCAAGATTTACCAGTCAGATGCTCCCTTTCTCATTTTTTGGTTCTGTTTTTTTTGTAAAGAAAGTGCAATCGTGCAAACAGGGATACTGATATACTTGTTCTTACTTGGGTCTTATGCCTTGCATCTCACAAATATATTTTTCAGTTGTACATGTAATTTCTTGCTGAAATATCTCGTCACAGTTGGCATACATGTTTTGGGTTCAAGACTTCAGACTTCAGGAAGCACATGAGCTATTACTGGTAGGACTTGTTTCTTTTTTTTATCAAATTTGACAATGCTTCTTTTTTTATCAAATTTGACAATGCACATTCCTTGGTGAAAAGGTTGTTTGACATAACAATGTTGTTTTTTTATCAGTTACTCTGTTGGATAAACATCTTCTAAACAGTTAGTAGAATTAAATCTATTACATTGTAGGGTTTGCTGTTCATTATCTCATCCATGAAATGCTTTTTCATCCTTTCTTTGCAGAGTAAACGTCCTTGCTTCCCGAAACTGGAAGCCATTAAGAGTGCAAGTGCTGATATTGTGAGTTCCTTGTACTATTTTTTTCAAGTTCTCTATTCTGAGTCTTGTTTCTCAATCCCTTGTGGAAAGGTGAAACTTAAATTAGAGTATACATATTTTCTCAATAATTTTATGTAAATTTATGTGTATATATTAGCTCAAGCACTTTGTGTTTTTCTTTTCCTTATTATGTTCTGAGATTATTATGTGCAATTCAATTTCAGTTTTCTTTTATTAGTCTGCAATTCATATAAGTATGTTCATGGATTCTAGTGGAGATGGTATAAGAGCTCATATCCATTACAAAGTCTATTAAAGAAGGTTTTTTCAGACGTCCTGTGGGGGTGTTAATTGTATATGATCATAGTCAGTTTAACGGAGTAACTTTTTCACCCCTGCTACCATGTATTGTTTTCCTTTTCGTTTCATCCTTCAAAGAATTAGTTTCATTTATAGGTCATGGTTTTTTTATTTATGATTATTTTTTTTATCACATTGGTTGTGTGTCTAGTGAATTAAATCCTTTTTATGTTTGATATTTGCATCTCTACTCCTAAATCATATTCCAGCACTAATGCATTTAAGCTACCTCCACAATGTACGTGCAATATATACAACCAGATTACCATGTATTGAAAAAAGGTTTTTATATACCCTTGAGACATACATTATCGTATATTAATAATTATATATATATACCCCTATAAACTGACGATACGATTATATTTGTATAGATCACCATTTTACTAGGATATACGTGAAATCATGTAGTTTATGGAGGTGTAGATGTAAATATGCATGATTTGTGGGCAAAGCGGTTATATTTGTAAAATAGCCTTGAAAAGATCACTATTGTCAATATGATGCGTAGGGATCATTTTTTGCCTCACCTGCAACACTGTCAACTTCTAGGAACATTGATTTATGACCCAGCTTCCCAAGGTCAATTTGAATTCTCTCTCCTGACTTTATTTTTGGATTCCACCATAGCTTTACCTTCTCATATCGATATGTTTTGACGATGTTAATATTCTTTATTATATGAGGTCATAATCTGACAACCTTCTATTAGCCAAGTAAAATCATGATTTATTTTGCATTTATAACAATATAACTTACCATAATTTGGTCCAGTTTGGTGGCTGTCATTGGTCCACCTTTTTTTACTCATTTTCTTAAAGTGTTTAATTTTAAAGAGCACTTGATCTCATTTGTGTTTAATGTGTCATTGAACTTGATCAACCTTATGCTTGATATTTCATTCATATAGAAGCTTCTTGGAAGCTCTTAAAAGTTTGTCGGTTTGATGCTGAAACGTTCTGGCCTGCAGCTTACAGGTTTGTCCAAGAACCTAGTCAAATTTATGTGGGATGGAAACAACCGTTCTTCGGTTGTAGTCTCCGGGCTGGACATTGGATGGGGGCAGGTAATGACTTTCAAAAGGTAAAATGTGGCAATTAGATAGCATGCACCATGGTTTCTTGAAAATGACAATCTTTGCTTGTTTGGCAGCTATCCTCAAAAGACATCCTCACAATCTCACCAGTTTAATTTGTACTTTTAACTCAGTCCCATATGCAAGATCTTTACCTAGTCAGCCTCCGTCTCTTTTCCATGAATCATATCATTATGTCATAAGTTGGCTGACTACCCGAATCATCATTTTGCAATCACAAGAGAACCATCAATCAAGTCAATTACTATCGTATCAAGTAAAATACCACCTTGCACAATGAGAAGATTAATGTTGTACAATATTAAAGTTAAGAGTCTTTATTAGCTACAACCCAAGGTGCTTTGGAGATTAATCAATGTTAGAGTTTATATTTGCGCCATTTTTACTAAAGTTCTAAGGCTAGGGTGTTTGTTGTGTTTTATATCCATCTCCTAAGTCTTCTTTTATAACACTATTTTCTCATATAGTGGAGACTGATTGTTGTTGCCTTTGGATGTGGTCTTTTAGGTGAACCATGTAAATCTGTATGACCTTTGTGTGATTACTTTTTGTTGCTTGATATTCATAACATATTGCCTCCAACTTACAAAGATATGATTTTATGATGTATGTGCCGTTAAACAAAACACAAATTCTGTATTTCATACCAAAGTTGGAACATTGTTTGAAATTTAATTCAAACTTGTACTCAGCTTATAACCCATTCATTTTAATCTCATGTGAAATTGATCTCGAATCAATGCCAAAATCAAACTAGAGGTAGCTTGATTCATTCAGAATTGCGGCTTTCACAGAATCTATGTTCATGGATTTTGATAGAGGATCTGATATGATCGAAAATGAAAGGTCAATGACTCAAGGAACTTTGTTATGAATTATCCTTCTATCCACAAATAGCAAATTAGAATGCTATATTGAAAGTAGGTATTAAATATAGAGGGAATTTTCCTGAAATGACAGAACTGTGTATTGTCCTGGGATCAGAGACATCACTATAACAGTTATATTTGTTGATATTTGCGTGCCTGGTGCCTTGCCTTTATATTTAAAACAGAAAAAAAAAACATTTGAAAGCCTACATGTTATACTTGTTAATATTTTTATAGACTTCTCTCTTTCGTCTACGGAGAATTCCTTTGAAATATGATGATGTGCAAGGAGCATGGACTCTTGAAAGGGAATTGCCGGCAAGTCTGATGATTCTTTACTAGATATCAAACTTTCTTAACATAAAATGCGATTCTATTTTCCTTCACAGTTTTTTGATGGATTTTCATCAGTGAAGGTTCCCTGCACAATTTTTCGTTGAATTTTCACATGTAAATTGCGTACTTGAAGTTTTACTTTCTTATCTGATGACAACTCTACTTTCATATCTGATAACAACGACTCGAGCCTTTTGCTGCACACTCATGCTCGTAATTACAAATAGTCATTTACCTTGGTGTTCTTCTGGGTTTATTGTTTTACTGGATTAAGGTGCAATGGATATGTTTTGATTTATATCATAGAAGATGCATATGTAGCTTGTTTGATTCAATAATGAATGACTTTCAAGATGTAAACTAATTCTTGGCAGTATCTACAAATCATTGTTTTTATTGACGTACTATTGTAATATTCTTTGTTGTGCGTGGGAGAAGAGAAAATATTGCCCAAATCAAATCCAAGCAACAAACAAAATCACATAAGACAGAGATTTACGTAGTTCCCCGAATTAGGTACGTCCACGGATGGAGAGTCTGTTCTTCACTATGTGTAATTGGGGATACAAAAGGGTGTTAGTCATAACAATGGGAACCCTAGCATATATATACTAGGTCCAAATGACTAAGTTGTCCCTAATTACAATCATAATTCAAGTCATATTCAACAATCTCCACCTTGACTTGAATTTAATCTCCACCTT